>JAODAL010022893.1:0-63782 GCA_025379985.1 Phyllomedusa bahiana | reverse complement strand
CAGGCCCCTTTTGGCCAAGGAACTCTGGGCTGGCCCATGAGTGGGCCCAAAACGGAAGCTTGGGGCGGGGCCCATGAGCTAGGAAAAACGGAAGCTCTGGGGGCCAGAGTGGCCCAAACGGAGTCTGGGCTGGACCATGAGCTAGGCCAAACGGAAGCTCTGGGCTGGACCATGGCTGGGCCAACGGAAGCTCTGGGCTGGACATGAGCTAGGCCAAAGGGAAAGCTCTGGCTGGACCATGAGCTAGGCCAAACGGAAGCTCTGGGCTGGACCATGAGCTAGGCCAAACGGAAGCTCTGGGCTGGACCATGAGCTAGGCCAAACGGAAGCTCTGGGCTGGACCATGAGCTAGGCCCAACGGACGCTCTGGGCTGGACCAGGAGCTAGGCCAAACGGAAGCCTGGGCTGGACCAATGAGCTAGGCCACACGGAAGCTCTGGGCTGGACCATGAGCTAGGCCAAACGGAAGCTCCGGGCTGGACCATGAGCTAGGCCAAACGGAAGCTCTGGGCTGGACCATGAGCTAGGCCAAACGGAAGCTCTGGGCTGGACCATGAGCTAGGCCAAACGGAAGCTCTGGGCTGGACCATGAGCTAGGCCAAACGGAAGTCTCTGGGCTGGACCATGAGCTAGGCCAAACGGAAGCTCTGGGCTGGACCATGAGCTAGGCCAAACGGAAGCTCTGGCTGGACCATAGAGCTAGGCCAAACGGAAGCTCTGGGCTGGACCATGAGCTAGGCCAAACGGAAGCTCTGGGCTGGACCATGAGCTAGGCCAAACGGAAGCTCGTGCCTGGACCGTGAGCTAGGCAACGGGTGCAGACGCTCTAGATGAGGGCAGGGTCACCCCGGCGGGATCCATGGTCAGTTCATACTGTAACAGTGCGGCGCTGACAGACGTATGCCGAGGCGCCGACCGCCGACATCCGGGTGTGGATCCTCTGATCACCGCAGGCGAGGTGGTAGCCGGAGGACCACGCCAGGGAGTGGAGTCTAAGGGGCCCTGGTCTTCGCCAGAGCCCGCCGCAAAGCAGGATGGAC
Source organism: Phyllomedusa bahiana (assembly GCA_025379985.1). Lineage (NCBI taxonomy): Eukaryota > Metazoa > Chordata > Amphibia > Anura > Hylidae > Phyllomedusa > Phyllomedusa bahiana. The sequence continues at coordinate 62,742 of JAODAL010022893.1, read as the reverse complement.
TTGGCTGCGGGACCCCAGGTCACTACTCCTGACGTGGCTACCTGCGGTGACAGCCGGGTACAGGACAGGAACACAGGACATAGGAGAACATAAGCTGGGCATGTAAACATACTCGGGAACACAGCAGGATACAGGAGGGTTAAACGTACATATAGCACCACAGGATACGGCAGAAACTGGACGGGTAACACATCAGGTACAGACCAGGGAACACGGCAGGAACAGGAGAGCACATACAGGACAGGAACACGACAGGATACAGGAGACACAGACACGACGGACGGCCTGGAGCTCAGATGACCAAGACACTGGAACAGCATCTCAGTGGTTAAAGGCTCCAACAGCAGACCAGAGATGCTGGCAGGAGCTCACGATGGGAAGCAGCTGGACACAGCAAAAGACTGCAATGAACTGACCCAGAGTAGAGACAAGAACTTCCTCTTATAGCCAGAGGTCAGGGGTGAAGAGGAAGGTGCACAGAACAGGAAACTATAAATAGGCAGGAAGCTGCCGCGCGCACGCCTTAGGAGGCAAGTGCACAGACAGAACCCAGGAAGCAACAAGACTGGACAGGACAGGCAAGTACATAGCAGAACACAGGCTGCCGGGACCCCTGCACAGGGAGCCCCAGCAGAGACATGGCAGGCACGGACAGGCCGACGGTCCAAGGCAGGGACCGCGGCATGAACCGTGACATTAAGTCTGCTCCATACACCCTAAGGGTATGTTCATGCGGCGTAATTTCGCCGCGTATTTGCACTCTAATACGGGTGAGATGCATGCTGAAATATGTAATCCATGTTCTCAGGCTGCGGCCCTCCCATGCTGTGGGAGTGCACGCTGACAGCGCGAGTACCCGAGCACACGATGAACTGCAAGCGCGTACTGTATGCGCCTCAGTACAATCATGTGAACATACCCTAACTGAATTTATAAGTTTAATCGGTCAGTGTAGTGATCCTCGACCCACCACAACGAAGGGTAAACAACGCCAGAAGCGACTAAGTAGGATCCCGGTTTTCTTTCACCAACAGCCCCGCCGCAAAGCAGGATGTGACTTGCTGCGGCGGATTGCTACCAGTCGCTACCTCCTAACATGACATTCTACGGTGGCAGCCAAGGTTTTGCACGGTACATGAATCGTGAAGCGGCTCAGTAGTACGGACAGTAAGAAGGTCAGGACAGGCGGCAATGTTTCATAGTCGGGACAGGCGTCAATGGTTCTGTGCCGAGGAGGTGGAAGGCAGTAGGTACGAAACACAGTAGACAAAAAAATACTCAGTAACGCTTTCCCCTCTCAAGGCCAACTATCGCTTCGGCAAGGTGCTAAGCAAGAGGTTGGCAAAATAGGGTCAGCGCCCGGTGAGACCATCACCGGCGCGCTGACCCTTTAAATATGTCAGTAGTAATTGCGTGCGCGCCCTCGGGGGCGAGCGCACACCCAACCCGGCTGGCAGCAGAGCGCTCCGCCGGGACGAAACAGGAGCGTGTGTAAGGAAAGTGATGTCAGGACTGCGGGCGCGTGCCCGCCTGGCCACAGCTGTGGACGCTGCGGAGGTTAGCGGGTGTGCCTGCGACCACACGGGGGTCGCAGGACACCCGTAACCAGTACAACCCCCCCATTGGCCTCCCCTCTTTCTGGCCCTCCTAAAACCTTAGACAAGTATACCCCGATCCAGGATGTTTCTCCTCCGGCTCCCAGACCTTTCCTCCTCAAGCACAAACCCCTTCTAGTCGACCTCAAAAAAATTGTCCTCCCTCTAGCCTTCTTCATGGCCAAAATCTCTGTTGACCGGTAAAAACATTGTGGAGTCAGCCACATGAACGGGGAACCACAGATCAGGAGAACGGTTAATGGATGCTGGTTCAGCAGGGAACGTGTAAGGAGTTTGGATGCGCTAGTTGGAGGGAGCCGGACTGGTAGGCCTACCGGATTTATGCGCTTCAGGACCTCATAGACCTAAAACATGGGGGCCCAGCCTTGTAGCTAGGGATTTTAAAGCGGACATACCTGGCAGAAGACAGATATAGCCTTAATACCCCAGAAAAGGAAGGAGGGGGTCTTCTTTTCTTGTCCGCCTTGGACCTTCATACCGGCCGGAGCCTTGCGCAGAAATTGGTGCGTCTCCTTCCAAACGGTAGATAGGTCGCGGTACCAGAATATCCACCGCAGGGACATCGGAAGAGGCAGAGGGCAGCGGAAGGGATGGGCGGGGATTAACCGACCGACAACGACGTAGAAGGGGGATGCCCCAGAGGATTCAAGTCCAAAGACATAATATGAAAACTCCGCCATGCAAATAGACCGTACCAATCATCTTGTCTACCGATATGAAATGGCTTAGAAAAGCACCCAGACCCATCCCTCTCTCCCACCTTTCCATTAGATTGCGAGTGGTCCGCGAAGAGAAGTCCATTTCTACTCGTAGAAAGCGAACAGAGGCCATGCCAAAATCTAGAGACGAATTGAACTCCCATATCCAAACCATATGTTAGGGAAGATATGTTTAAACAGAGGTTGACGAGTCCGAGGACAGCGGGAAGACAGGCAAGGGGAAAGAAGTGCGCTCATTCTGGAAAAGAAACGGTCAGTTGACCACCCACCATCCATCTGCAGGCCCTTGTCCACGATTATTTATCCGAGAACGGAGCTGGTCTGGTGGAACTAAGTACATTTCCAGTATTTGGCATAGAGGTGGTTCTCGCGCAGGCGTTTCAGGACTGGTGCATGTGTAAACTGTGGACCTCCAGAATCAGGGTGAAAAAATCAAGATGCAGAAGACAACTACACAGACATACAGAGGTCTCGAAAAATGTCATTGACAAATTCCTGGAAGACTGCTGTAGCGTTTGGCACAAGCGAAGTGCATCACTTAATACACGAAGTGCCCATCACGAGTATTGAAGGCCGTCTTCCACTCGTCACCTGCTCAGATCCGGACGAGATTATAGCCAACCCGCAAATCCAACGATGTAAAAAAAAAACGTTAGCTCCCCGAGCCTATCAAAAGAGTTCTATGAATCAACGGAATAGGATAAGCGTTTTTATGATGTTGATCTTGTTGAGACCCGCGGGTAGTCGATGGCACGGTTTGCAGGGACCCATCATTTTTCTTTACAAATAAGAAAACCGTCCCCGTCCCCAGCAGGAGAATTAAGACTTGTAGATGAAGCCTTTTTGTAATCTCCTCAATGTAGGCCGACATCGCCTGAGACCTCGGGTACGGAGAGTGGGTAGACCCTACCCAGGGGGTGGACTGTCCTGGCAGTAGATCTATAGGGCAATACGTAAGGACGATAGGATGAAGTGACTCTTCTGCTTCTCAGAGAAAGACATCCTGAAAATCAGGATAGGTTTGCAGCAGGCCAGATAGCGCTTGATAGATAGACGGTGGAGACTGGTGTCGCACGCCCGCGAAGTTGCTGATAGGCATTGAGACTGGCTAGTCTCGACCCCAACGCAAAACTTCACCTCCTTCCAGTCCGAGCATAAGGATCTGACGCTGCAGCAAGGAAGCCCCCAGGAGACAGCCGAGGAAGAACAGGTAGCACGAAGAATGCGGATCCCTCGTCCCTTTGCAAAGCTCCTACTTGAAGCCCACCGATTTCGGTCCAGAAGAGGATGGAGTCACTCAATAGCTCACCACTGACAGATGAGATGACCAATGGTTGGCTAAGAGGACCACAGAGAGACGACACTTTGACAGCCTAAGCAGCATCCAAAAGTCCCGCAGATCCAAAACCATGAAGGCAGCCACTTGGCACGAGACTCCGGAATTGGAATTGTACCCGGACTTGATCATAGGCCGTGGAGAGGGATTGCTCACATCTAGGACGACCTCACCCACGAAGCCCCTAGGTGCGTGCAATTTTCCCCCGGACATGCGGACACCCAAGCAAATGTTCAGGGCTGGCCCATAGAGGCCACAAGTTCCCTCACAGTTGTCGCGTAGTTCGTGCGAGTCATGTGGGCTCTGTCCCACATAGCATATGTAAAGTCGCATGCATAGCCTCCTCCATGGCAGGCAGCGAAGGAGGCAGTGGAGAACCGAAAAAAACACCCAGAGCAAGACGGGGTAGACGACATGTTTTGACTGTACATCTCTTGACGGAGCTCCTCCCGCCCTCTCCGAATAGACGGATGACAAAGCCGGGTCGCCATATGGATGAGCTCACTTAATGAGTCGGAGGGTCCCGGTTGGAGAGGCATCCTTAATCTGGCTGGAGAGGCCCTTCTTGAGACCGTGGCGTATAATAGCTGCATCGTTCCATGCCAACTCAGAAGCTAGTGTGCGGAACTGTATGAGTATCACCTACAGAGGATTTCCCTTGTAGCAGATTCCAGTAAGGCATCTCCCGGCGTGGGCAGACTCTTCAAAGAGCACTGGCGGAACTCCGCAGAATGTCGCCAGATCAGCTGAGTACTGGATTGCATCGCAGAGAGGAGACTGACCACCGAAGGCCACGTTGGACTTTCATAACGGGAACTGACCATCCATAAAGTTCCACGTGGAGGGAGAACTGGTAAGATGAAGCCCGCTGCCAGCCTTTGGGTCCACATTAAACTTCGACCGGTCATGGACAACCGGAGTTTAGGGCCGGCAGACATCACCCAGAACGGTTGCCACGGAGAGTCCACCGCAGCCGTGACTGCTCTCTGTGAGTGGCGCGGAGCTCTGCTAATCAATAATAAGACAGCTGGTATAAGCTTGCTCGTGCGGCTTGCTGCCGCGATCTTGCAATCGATAGCTGGGCCACGATGGTGTTATGGTCATAGACGCTTTTTGTAAAAAAAAAAGATGGGGCCAAACCCCCCCTTTTTGTTATTTTTTTTTTTTTATTTTTGGCGGGATCCATGGCCGAATCGAACTTAAAATGTCAGTGGAAGTTTATCCTCTGACCACCACAAGCGATGGTGGTAAAGCCAACTCCAGGAGTGGAAATCTAGAGTAGGTCCGGTTTTCACCAGGAGCCCGCTGCAAAGCAGGATGTGACTAGCTGCGGTGGGTATTGCTACCAGGTTTGCTACCCCCTAACGTGACTATGCTTGCGGTGGCAGCCGAAGTGTTGCGTGGTACAGAACTGTGAAGCAGGCTCATAGTCCGGGGACGGGCAGAAGGTCAGGACAGGCGGCAATGGTTTTGTAGTCGGGACAGGCAGAAGGTCAAACAGGCGGCAAATCGGTTCGTTGGTCGAGGACGGAGGCAGAAGGTACGGTACACAGTAGACAAACAAGAGACTCAGAATGCTTCCTCTCAAGGCCACAGGGCACTATCTATTTGGCAAGGAGCTAAGGAAGAGGCAGGGCTTAAATGGAGTCAGCACCTGTTGAGACCACCAACCGGCGCACTGTCCCTGTTAAATTTGCCAGTAGTATCACGAGAACAGGGGCGTGGCGAGGTAAGTGGATGTCAGGACTCTGAGCTGGGGATGCTGCGGAGGTGCGGGTGTGCCTGCCACCCGACACGGGGGTCGGAGGGACACCCGTAACAATAAGTAAGTGTACATCAAATGTCTGTAAGGCTATGTCTACACGCCTACACGTTTTTTGAAACAAAACACTACTGAAAGCCAAATCCTAAAGCGTTCATAAAAACTGAGTTTTTTGTTAATTGCCTGTCAAAAGCTGCTTGAGAAATGACCGTTTATTGGCTCAATTTTTTTGCAGTAACGCACGGCATTATAATTGCTATGAATTTCCTGCAAACAAAATGCACCAAAAACATCTGTACTTTACATAGCCTCCATAATACAGTTTTTTCTGCCAGAGGGGAGTGCGCTGTAGTTTTTTTTTTGCAACATGTTTCAAAAAAACGACACTACCAAAAAAAAACAAAACAAAAAAAAAAACAACGTTATTTACTATACGAGTCATATGGAACCTGTTATTCAGTTGTTTTTTTCAGAAGTTTTAGAAAATGAAAAACGCTGAAAAGTGTGGCTGATGGAACAATAGGCCCATAAGGGGGTTAAAAACATCCTATAGTTTTGTTGCCTACAGCTGCAATACAGACATATGTTTTTTCTATGGCTGCAGACAACATAAAAACCATATGTAGTCCAAAACCTGCAGTTTATCCTCCCACCAACAAAGGTCCTCTGTTTTTTTCAACTTATATGTGATATGTCACTGATATATATGGGCCATAAGGAAAACAAATGAAATACAGGAGGGCACAGGGTTGTGTTTTGTTTGTTCTTTACCTGGGCACACCGATCCGGAAAGGCGCTGTAACGCAGAACAATAGAATATTTTTTTATCAATACGATTGCAAAGCTGCCACATTAAGTGCATTGGGGACCTAAGGACCTATTGGTTAAAAAGGTATACATATAGTAGCTTAATGTTAAATGACAATTGGCTAACAAATTGAGCTAAACGTGCTCTACACCACTTAGCACAACCATTACGTTTTCCTGCTGGTGGATTTTGTTTCCATAGCTGTCATGACAACAATCACTCCAATTGAAGCTGAAAGATGAAAAGGGCAACGTAGGAAAAGGAAAGAATTTGTCACCCACTCCCCTCTGTACAGTCTTGCCCTCTGTTTCAATTCATTCCACCATCGACATTTGTTTGTAAACCGAAAAACCATTCAATTGTGGAGAAAGTTTGACAAGCCATCACTCTAATGTGCCGTCTCTCTGTCGGCACGCGACGTAAGCCATCTAAAAGTTTGTTTTAGTGTATGTTCTGAATAGATCGAGAAATATGAAAAAACTTGCGTTGTGGAACCAGTGCGGAAAACTTCTGTTTTGACTGAAGGGTGTGATGTAAATACATTATTATAATAAGTGTCGTAGAAAGTTCAAAGCAGTGCCGTAACCTCAGTTAACGGAATATATTTAATAAGATGCAGATATGATGATTATATAAGGGGGTTCTCCGTATAAGGGTCTAGAGAATGTGAATATAGTATCCCCACCATGATTTAAATCAGAGATGTGTTTTATCAAAGGTTTCTATTTCTGGGAAGCCTGTATTTCCATATGTTTGGTTGGGAACCCGCCACTCCACAGGGACCTTAAGGTAATGAACAAATTAGTTGTAAACAAAGGTTTTTAGGTAGTGCAAAGTAAAAGTACGAAGGTTTTTTCCCAAGTAGATGTGTTAATAGTTTACTTTTACAAAAAAAGCAAAGTGAATGTAAGAAAAGAGAAATCAAAATCAAATTAAAATTTAGTTTGACCACTATTTGCCTTAAAAACAGGATCAGTTCTTCAAGGTACACTCATATAATGACCGATGTGACAATATATAACAGAAACAACTGCGGTCATTAAAAGGATTTATTGAAAGGCAACGGCAAAAAAGTGGTTAAACAGTATTTTGGGCATAGCCCATAGTTTTTTTTTTTGTGAACTCCTTGTATACTTGAGGCACAGAGGATACTTCTCGGATGCACACCTGTGGGACGGGTCTCCCTTTCCATCTACAAATAGTTTTCCTTACATTCTGGTCAGGGGCGTAGTTATAGCAGGTAGCAGAGGTAGCAGTCTCTACTGGCCCTGTATCCTCAGGAGGGGCCCCAATGCCCTCCTGCCACAATTAGCAGATACAATATTCAAAATGGCATATGTAGCTGGGGTCCATTTTAACTTTTTGTGCTAGAGCCCAGGAGCTTCAAGTTACGCCTCGCCTCGGTATTTCTACTTATTGGTGCCTGTCTCGACTCCAACTTCTCCCCAGACACTACAATTGCGGAAACACAGCCCTCTCTGACTCTCAACATGGTCCTCTGCACTGATGGCTCCACCTACCGACATTTCTCCTGTTATTTTCTCCCCACACTCTGGTAGCACCTACGTCTGATAAAAGAAATGACCATGTCCAGTTTACAACGCACTCAGTTTTTGAGGAACATGTTCAGGGTAATTGGTGTAGGGTAAGCCCAACAGTTCACTTTTCTAGACAGTAAGATAGTTTGGCAGAATTTGCAGCATTTTTTCAGCATCTGCCCTAACACTTTTGCACATTTTTAGAAGTTTGGCTGCAACCTCCGATCAGTAAAATGTTAGAATATAAAGGGCTTGATCACCAATGCATTTAGTTTTTGCTAATCTAAAAACAAGATACTGATACATTTTATTTTCTTCTTAGTTGTATACATTTTCTGATTGTAGATTTTTTTAAATTCTGTTGTGTGTATGTGATTAGGGGGCGGCCATCTTGCCTGAGCTGCTTTTAGCAGTATTTAGAGAGATGCTTTTCTGCAGCTACAGGAATATAAGAGCCTGTGAACAGGATCAGACCCATTGAACTATCCTTGTAGGAGAGTTTTCTAGGCTCTTTGACCTGAGAAGAAGTCAGTGTGCAGGGATGGGGAGAGTAGAAGCTGTGACATCTCCTATACTGAATTTTGGATCCTGTGTTATCTATACACGTTGGTGTCACCTTACAGTGTAATCCTGCCTGTGCTGATAACGAGGAGGCTGCTGAAAATCTCTCTCTACAGAACAGGAAGTGTTAAACTGTTAGCTTTAGGATCTCATTTTTTTTTTAATATTGATATGGGGAATAAAAAAAAAAAAAACACTACCAAAAATTCTTATAAAATGTGTTTAACATAAAAACACGACTTCAACAATAAGCCATTTTCTGATGACTGATTCTCTTTAACTAACTTTATAAATACATTTCAGTGTTAGATTATAACCTAGCCATTTTAGACTCGGGTTGCAGCTCAAATGAGGTCAATACCCAATCAAACTACCTTTCAAACAGATCACACGCTAATAAACATTATCTACAGCATCCATGGGAATCCATATTTGGATGCGGCAGGCAGTAGGGCACACTTATATATGAAGGTGGCCACAGGTTCCTCACTATCTGGCACTTCTTTCCTTACAGATACAGTGCTGACTCCATGCTGATTATCCAGCCTGTTGTCACCACAGATACCAGCTTGCAGTTCCTCCTGGACCCTATTCTGGACATGGCTGTCAGCCTGTCTCTCCCTGAAGCCACTGGAGCAATTCCTGATGGGGTCTTAATATCCTTACAATAGTAAATAATGAAAAATGTACATCCTCTAATGCTAGGTTTCACTACTGTTGTAATTTGCAGGGCGTAAATTACCCCGAAATTAACACCGTGTGGCCGTGGCAGTGGTTGGGAGCGGGGCTTGTGCGGGGGGGCCGGCACCTCGCCGGCCCATAGACAATCCATTACCATCGGTGCATATACGCACTGGTAATTCACATGTCATTTATCCCCCGCCCGCGAATTCGCCGAGCAGGGAGAGAGACAGTAATCCTATTCTCTAATGAAAATGTGGATTTACCGTAATGACTAGGACTTATTCCAGCCGTAATTAGAGCACTGCCGGCCAACGTAATTACCGACAGAAAAACGTCCCTATTTAAGCCGTGATATAGAACAACAGCCTAAGGGTGAGAACACAGAAAGTGGGGCAGCTGCATGTGGCTGAAAGTTGCTTGGAACAAGGTCAAGACAAGGTCAACAAAATTCCCTAGACAGTCACAGAGTAGGGTACATCAGTTGATATATATACCAGCAACATAAAAAAAATTAACCAAAATACTATTAGAGAGTTGCACTAAGTACAATAAAACTTAACCTTTAATTTCACATTAAAATCAAATGTACAAGAAACTCTACACTTACCTTCAATAAACAGGACTCACCTTGCCTACCAAAAAGATGGAGTAGCTGTCCCAATGAGGGCGACCCCTATGGGAACCTAGCGCTTACCCAAGTCCTACAAAGTCTCTAGTAAATAATAGGAAATATAATCAAATATTTATGACAAGGAGGACTCCAGAAGATATTAGTAAGTCTCAATACAGACAACAGGCAAACCTCAAATGTAATGTAAATTTGTGTATGCATTAGTCACTCACACAGTGGTGTTATTTACCATAACAAATACACGCTAGACGCTAGATTAGTCAATCACTGTACCCCACCAACAACAGCATTCCAACACTGTTTTTCCCTTCTGGTATACAAAGGTTCATCAGGGAAATAGTTGCTGTACATAAATTCCATCAATATCATCATGTTTAGATATCTACTATATTATTATGAAACAGCGACACAAGTGATGGCCCACAGAACTTACACTAAATAACTCAAGCTGTAATAATTTACACCCCTTACACACCTGTGTAATGATGAAGGACATCCTCAGGTGATTCCTTCCTGGATATAATAAAAGGAAGTCAGGGATCATAACCTTTTTTGACATGATGTTATGGATTTAGATATTTGATATTTTGCATTGAGCCCTTTGTTCGTTTTGGGTATTTATTGTGATTTCTGTTTGGATATTTTGATAAGTCATTTATTTTATATCCTTTGTATATTTATGATTGAGTTTGTGGGTGCTCATTATATTGTGGTGAATAATTATTTAACATTTACCTTGTGCATGTTGAGGGTTTATACCCACTTTATATACGTAGGTGTCTGTAGTGTTTTTAATTGTTTATCACATCTTGTAGTGTAGCTATGAAATAAAGATTTATTTATATTGTGTATACCCTTGGTGTGCTTTTCTTTACTATAGGGTGTCCTTTTTTCTAACCTAATGAAAGGGAGGGCTATGGTGTATCCTCTTCACAGGTTAAATAAGCAGAGATGTTAACCCAATACAATTTTCAAACTGATACATGATTTTGTAGGTAAACAGCAGTTCTACCTGAAAAACCACGCAGCCATTGATATTGTTTGGCAGCTTTGCTTGTAAAACTGTTGTAAAAACCCATCAAAAGTCCCAAAATAAGTTGTGAAGTTATTTCACTTTTCCGTCACTGACATTTATATATAGGTCATAGAGGTCATCAACATTGCTGTTTGGGCTGTTAATGTTTTTTTTTAATAGTATTATATTTTCTTCTCTTTTCTTTCTTTACTTTCTCATTTTTGCTTTTCTTTTATACCTTCCACCCTTATTTTTCCTGATTTTTTCTCTGTTTTCTCCTTATTTTTTTCTGTCTATTCTTATTTTTCTAGTCTCTTCTTTTACTATTTTCTTTCTGTTTTTTCTCTTCTTTTTCTCTCCTGGTATGTGTAGTCAGTGTGTTTATTATTACTTTATTTTAAATAGTTTGCACCCTATCAGAAAAAGATCTTTGGAGGGCATTTTTGCATAATTTTTTTCTGAAATCTGGTATATTAGCCCCAGTTACAGGAGGAAACAGACCCCCTATACTTGCTACTTCTGTTAAAACCCAACAGAATCTGTAACTATCCAGCATCTGTGGTATTCACAATGATCTGGAATGCAGGGATGGTAATGAACTGTCCCTGCCTTCTCATTGGAGAGCTCAGTGGCTCTCCACCCACGCAGCTGTACAATTAGTCTTCCATAGGTATACAGCCACCACCCGGACACTTATAGTCAACAGGAGGACGGCAATAGGTTAAAAAATGATAGCTGAGCTCTACTTGGTTGCTATGGGAAACACAGACAGTCTTATTGTAAGACAGATTTGATAAATCAGGCCTATTGTTTCTTTTCTGTAGGGAGCAACATTGGTGGCTTTGTAATATCTAGCACTAGTATGCAGGTTCTCTGATTTATAGTCTTGCCATCTATACCTTTCAATTATTTCTACTTATTCTGCTGTTTTAGTCTCCCATCATTTGGTATTGGGGGCCCATCTCGCTTTGCTATAGAGCCCTATGAATTCTAATTACACCCTTACACAAAACTGTTACAATTTTACACCAAAAACATGTAATGTTGTGGTAATCAAGCAATAAACAGCAATCTGTCTGCACAATGTGTTCAGACTAAAATCGTAAACTAATTGATGTATGGGGTGGTAAGGGTTAAAATTTTGAGAACTTCCCAGGGTCTATGGTGTAGTTAATACACCACTGTATTACATTGCTTTCTTTTACATAAGATCCAGGATTCACAATTTGTATTTTAATCCAGAGCTGCAATCATTCTTTCTGCTTTATGCCCCATATATATGGTGGCAGAAACTATATTATCCCCCACATTGGAGATCCATAGTAAAATCGTTTAATTAAGATGACGCATAAGAAGATTCCAGAATGCAAATTATCAGAGTAAGCTCATAGTTGGTGTTGAGTGAGCATGCAAGGCTGAGAGACTTCAACTTTTTTTTTATTTTTTAGTTTAAAACATTTTTTTTTTTGCATTTTCAATAATGGAACAAAAAGAAAAGAAAAAAAAGAGATTTGAGCTCTGGAGTCTTAAGAGACACAAATATAGTAAATTATAGAGATATACTTATTCTGTTCCATCATGGAGTTTATGTAACATGGGAAGAACATGCATGATCCATAAAGATACTGCCCTAATCAGAATCAGATTCAGAATCCCAGTACTACAATTAATATTGCACTTTGGATTTGACCTCAATCCAAACGCATCAATTTAAATAAATCAGCTATAATCATAAGCCTAAATTGGGGTTGTTATTTTTTACTGTTTTTAAATAAGTTAACTTATCTGCTTCCAGTCACATGGTGCTGTGGCTTTAACATCATTTACTTCTGATGTCACTTCTGGACCACATTAGAATTACATATGTGACATTGGACCAGAAGTGATGGAAGAGACTTTAGAACAACAGGAACGAAACCACCAATAAATGGGTAAATTAACTCATTCAAACACATTTAAAAAAAAAAAAAAAACCTTAACACCAATTTAGGGTTAGGGTTACAGTCAGGATTAGGGTGAGGTTTAGTATTAGGGCATTTTTTCACAAGTTTGGTTGAACCCAACAGATTAAAGCAACACTATCTACAATTTAACAGTGTTAACCACTGATCAGCAGAGTCTGACTGGCCCATGACAGCACCAATGGGTTCTCAAGGTGGCTCAAGCTCTGACATAAAAAATTAAAGAACCCTAATGAAACTGACTTTGGAACCAAGTACTTGGCACGAGGTTCTGTTTCTTATGGCTTGATTATGAATAGTCCAAAAATTGTCACCAAGCATAATCGAAGATAGTTACAGATAAACATACAGTGATGGGAATTGTTTATATATATAACATTATCAATTTTATTGAATTCAATTACATACATACAAAATACAAGGTCCAAAGAATGAAATTGTCACAATTAGTAAAAATTATTAAAATCAATTAAAATATGAAGACCAGGATAACATACCTCCCCAAATAGGAATACCAAACATTATCAACGATTCGTATTATAAAATAAAGTGATGCAAAGCTACTGACAATATAAAAGGTATAAGTATTTAGAAGGTATAATAAACAAAGTAACAAATGTCAAATATAGTGCTCCTTCACCATGCATGGAATCAACAAATATCATAAACACATAATTAATCAGAAAAAAAAAGAGATACAAATTTATAACATAAATTAGAGACCTAAAGAGAAGGTATACCACCTACAAAACACCATTTTTTGTTCACAATTAAGGCAAGGCTCACACTTGTGCTATTTTTTATTTGAGAACAATGGACAACATGGCAGACACTTGATCGTCGTTAGGTTGATCAGTGGGCACCATTGGTGTCTACTATAAAATGGATCTGGTTCCACCTCTGCAACAGAGGGTCTGGACAGAGCCTCCGATGCAAGAGTGAGCCAAGCCTGACCCATGATGACAAAGATTACAACATGGACATGTACATGTTCTTTATAGATAGAGAATAATCTCCTCTATTTGACCCCGTCTGACAACACTAAGCACGATTATCTCAGAATAAAAAGATTGATACAGGAGCATAGCAAAAAGTAGGGTAGAGATAGCCAATGCATTGGTCCATGGTGCCTGAGGAATTTCAGCCACAAAAGAAGAAACCAATACTACAAGAAGCCTATGGCACATTGATATGTTGTTACAGATTTTGGATTGAGGCTCAGAAGCATAGGCTTAACTATAGCCATAGCTAGTGCAAAGGGGCCCAGAGCTTAAGGGGCTGTTCACACGGCACAGGACAAATACCGGTCGGTTTATCCGACCGGTATTTGTCCTGTTTTCGTGCCGTGCATATGGCTGCCGGGGGACAGCTTTTCTCTGCGGTTTGCTGAGAAAAGCCCTCTCCCTTCACATAGGCATGTTCATATCCTGGACGGAAGAATGAACATGTTCTATGTTTTTCGGACCGCCAGCGGTCTGAAAAACCCCCGGGCGGAAAAAAACGTGCAGTGGGGACCGCTGCATGGATTTTCCATTAAGGTCTGTGTAAAAGTTTTTCAGCTGGTCTGCAGCCGTTTTTCAAAAACGAAAACCATCTGAGAAATCGGCTGAAAAACCGTGCCGTGGGGACATGGCCTAACCGGGCCCTCTCAGGTTAAATAACTTTGTTTCTTTCTATAAGAAAGAACATACATTGGTGGCTAATTGCTATGTGTCACTGCTTTATGCGTTCTCTGATATATGTTGCTAATTTATATACCTTTATTATTGCTTGGTATGTTCCTGCTTCAGTTTCCTGTCATTAGGTGGCTGGGCCCATCTCATTTAGCAATGGAGTCATATAAATTCTAGTTATTTCCCTATACAGGAGCTTCAGCTTTTGCATCCAGAGTGATATCTATGAAACAGGATGCAGTAATCAATTTTATGGCCTTTGTTGGCTTGGGCCTCAAAGATGTTTATTCAATTTGTAAATCATTAAGTGATCAATGTGAAATAATGGAGACACTGCTTTGATTGAGTAAGGTTTAGTGTATACAATATGTCAAGCGTGCATTGTGTTTTCAGCAGATATTTTTATGTATAAGGGCACATGATGCTACAAAGACTCATCTACTCGCTCTTTCATGAAAGCAAATAATATAAAACAGGTGCACGAACTGCCCGCAGCTTATACTCTCCTTCTATTGTTTATGAAATGGATTGTGGTCGTGTTATTTTAGAACTTGCCCATGGCAATAAACTGCTTGTGCTTCAATAGTTTGGGTGGTTGATCTCTATTCTACTGCAAGTCATCAGGAACGTGTGTGGAACATTTGTGTCCTTTCATATTGACCACATTTACAAAAATCTGCATGTAATTTGGCCTTTTATTACTACATTATTAAGCAGCAAATAGACAAGGATAGTGATTCCAGATTGTTTCTGCAATAAGAATTTCTCATAAACGTTCCACATAGAACCATATGGTCCACTGTCTTTTCTATGTTTACTGGTTGTGAAAAAGAGCTTTACTGGTCATGCAAAGGTTTACTACAGACCTGAGAGCTGCATCAAGAAAAGTCAATGGGGTTTAATTATAGGTTACCCAATATACAAAGTAATGAAGTCATGAATGAAGTCGTGTGGTACGCTGGTTTGGTGGGTATACAATGTGTTCAATAGACTGTCTGCACACATATCCTTTATTGCTGTAATGGATAAAAAAGGCAATTTATTAAAGATGTAAAAAATTATTATCATTGGCTTTCGTGCCAAGAGTAGCAGTATTTCTAAGGTTGTGCAGTTTATAAACTGCTTGCAGACTGCTATGGCGAAAGTATATCATAAGTCGAAAAATAACGCTATTGCAAATGGTGAGAAGCACCATGTACCATTGGATTGGAAGATAAACTGCTCACAGCAGCTCACAGCCAAAATGAACCAGGGGGCTACCAGAAGTGTGTCCAAAGCAACAGTTCAGCGAACTCTACTATGTATTGGGCTCAAAAGCTGATGGATGGTCACTATACCTCTGCTAACTAAATTGCATCAGCAGAAAATAATTACATTTTTGCAGTAGCGGTAGTAACAGAATTGGACCTCTTCTGAGTGGCAAAGCGTTCCTATCACCGATAAGTCACGTTTTCTGCTTAATCGCACAGATGCATGGACATTGGCATATCAGCAGAGAAATATCAGAGAACAAAAACCCTGCAACCATTGCTGGAAGAACTCAAGCTGGTGGTGGCAGTGCTATAATCTGGGGAATGAGGCCTAACAGTCCTTCCTCTTAAATATCTGCATGTGATTCCATAGTAAGCCACTTTTAATTACAAAAAGAAAAAAAAATAACTGACAAGGATTAAAGCCCACAGGAAGGATTTGCTGCAAAGAATGTGTGCAAATGTCCCTGGTAAATCTGGACAAAAAATTAGGTAGAATCCGGAGTGAATCCACTTCAGAAATTGAGTTGATTCAAAAATCCACAACGCAGGTTAATTTCTTAAAATCCTTGTGTGTATAAATCCATGTATAAAATCCACACCAACAGTTTTTTTTGTTGCTAAAACGACAGACACCGCGGTTATAAACCGGTCTGTTTGCCGGGACCTCCTACGCAGATGTGAATCAGTCCATACTTTGACTCAGTTATTATTATTATCATTTATTATTATTATCATTTATTTTGGAGCGCCCTTGATTCCAGGGCGCTGTACATTTCAGGCGGGTACATAAATAACATTGGTCAGACAATTACAAAGTGACAATAAGTGACTAACAACTGGTACAGAGGGAGAGAGGTCCCTGCCCGCGAGGGCTTACAATCTACAGGGAAGGGGTGAAGAGACAGAAGGTGAGGGGCAGACATGTTTGTGGGGCGGAGGAGTGCAACACGGTTAATGTTGGTTATAGGCAATCCTGAAGATGTAGGTTTTCAGGTTACATTTGAAGCCTATGAGAGAGGGGGAGAGTCTGAGGTGTTGGGGCAGTGAGTTCCAAAGTGTGGGGGAAGCACGAGAGAAGTCCTGGAGACGGTTATGTGAGGAGGTGATAAGAGGAGAGCAGAGGAGAAGGTCCTGTGAGGAGCGGAGGTTGCGTGAGGGGAGGTATTTAGAGATTAAGGCAGAGATATATGAAGCGGAGAGGTCATGGAGAGCCTTGTAGGTCGAAGTTGCGAGCTTGAACTGGATTCGCTGGGCAATGGGTAGCCAGTGAAGGGATCGGCAGAGGGGAGAGGCAGGGGAGTAGCGAGGAGAGAGGTGAATCAGACGGGCAGCAGAGTTAAGGATGGATTGGAGGGGAGCGAGGGTGCTAGCTGGGAGGCCACAGAGGAGGATGTTGCAGTAGTCGAGGCGGGAGATGACGAGGGCGTGGATCAGCATATTTGTGCTTTCAGAGTTAAGAAATGAGCGGATTCGGGAAAAAATTTTTAGGTGGAGGTGACCGGTAGAGGCGAGGATTTGGATGTGCGGTTTGAAGGACAGATTGGAGTCAAAGATTATCCCAAGGCAGCGGACCTGTGGTGCTGGTGAGAGAGTGTAGCCATTAACAGTGCTAGAGAGCTCGGGTGGAGGGATGGTGTGGGTCGGTGGGAATATAATGATTTCTGTTTTCTCCATGTTTAGTTTTTGGAGACGGGAGGTGAAGAAGGAGGAAATGGAGGTTAGACAGTCAGGGATCCAGGAGAGAAGAGAGGTAATATCTGGGCCGGAGATGTAGAGTTGGCTGTCAACAGCATATAGGTGGTATTGAAAGCTGTGTGAAGCTATGAGCTGACCCATACCAAGAGTGTAGATAGAAAAGAGTAGTGGGCCCAGGACAGACCCCTGGGGGACACCAACAGAGAGAGGCCGGGGGGAGGAGGTGGAGCGAGAATGAGAGACGCTGAATGTCCGATCAGTGAGGTACGAAGAGATCCAGGAAAGAGCCAAGTCCGTGATGCCGAGGGAGGAGAGGATGTGTAGCAGGAGGGAGTGTCGACAGTGTCAAAGGCAGAGGAAAGGTCTAGGAGGAGAAGGACAGAGTACTGGCGTGAGGCTTTGGCAGTTGCTAGGTCGTTGGTGACTTTGGTTAGGGCGGTTGAAGATCTTTTCTCACTATGCAGTTTCACAGTCACAGTCAGCTTTTCTTTTACTCTTTCTCTTCAGTGGGTGGTTCTATAGCAGTGATTAGCATTTTAAGTCTCTCTCCATAACTAGCTGAGTCATTCCAAAGAGCAGTACTGGAGCTCTAATCTGTAAGTAATCAAAGCTATGCAGGATGTGAGAAGTTAAAGCAAAGGCTTATCAATAAAAAAAGCTAATCTTGTTAGAGATAATTTGTTTTTGGTGCTCAGTTTGTAGGTTGGGTAATGTCACTCCCTGTTCTCTGCTCAAATCACATAACAGAGTATGGTGTGGTGTGCAGGTAACCATAGAAACTGTCGTGCACTTAAGAGCACATAAAAAATCTCTTATGACTTGAGTAAAGTAAAATCGATATCTCAACGTGTTTAGATAAAGTCTCCACGTAAATGTCCCATCATGTTGAAATCTAATCTTCATAGTGAGAAAACTCCTTTAAAGGGGTTGTCTCACTACATCGATTCATCTTGCCTCAGTCCTGTTTTATCGGTTTCATTTTTGAATCTGGGAGTTTATTTACTGGCTACTATTGGCCTGCAGTGACAAGCTGCTGAGGACACCAGGTCTGTAGGTATAGCGACTAGTGCTGGCAGCCTATCAGGAGAGATCAAACAGTTCTGTAGCTATAGCGACCTGAGGAGCTGATGCAGCCCATACAAGAGGGGATATCTAGGGATAGGTAGGTAATGGACACATATTGCAAAGTGACTTGTTTTTTGCAAGATCTTTAATATAAAAAGCAACCCTTGTAGTGAGACAACCCCTTTAATGCTCTCCACCTCCGACCTCCAGTCTTTCAGGTTGCGTCCATTTCCCTAATCTGGCTTTCTGCTTCCTATCTGTATCCAATCTATCTGTCTTATTATGCAAAAATATTTACTGCCACTAAACCACCAGTGTTAATGCTGCCTGGGTCGGTGGTTTTTATCGTCCGTTGTAACCTTAAACAGGAGAAGTGACACAAAAGATACATGGTGCTAGTATTGTCCAGCAGAGTAAAGAGGGATTTGCACTCCAGTCACCAGATACCATTTATAAGCATTTTATTCCTTGTGATATTGGAGCCACAATACACCTCAGTAGGTTGAATTGTGTAGAGTGCAATGTTTTATTACACAAACCCAACTATAAATATATCGTTTATCATCTGGGACATATACAGACACCACATCATAAGTAAAGGTGCATGCAGCTATCAAAGAACTACATAGCGAGATGCTATGTCTGTAGGAATGTAGGGACCTTAGTGATGGGTTAAGTGGTGTCTGGGTGGTGAATGGGATGAGTGTTCAGCCTCTCATTGGAGCGAGCACTCAACACCAAGGAAAGTGCATGAGGATTGTGCTGCCTGACATATTTTCTAGGGCAGCACAACATTTTCTGGTTCATGGGCCACGTTGTCATATTGTGCCTCTCCCAGGGGCCGCAGTAAATCTTAGAGGGGTATTCCCTATCTGAGACCTTTATGGCACTTCAGTAGTAAATAACCAAAAAGGCTAAGGGGTCTTGGGTCTACTTTAGTGGCTGCCAGAGATCGGAACGGGGGCCCTATTTTCATTGTAGTTTTTGGGGGATTACAGAAGTGGCTGCTTCATAACTATAATTGAATAGAACAACACACGTATATAGCGTCCTCTCCAACTCATCTCTTTTTGGATTTTCGAAACCTATCTGCCATAATTGTAAAAAAATAAATACTCCTCTGAGGAAGAAATCCGGGGATAATACAGAAACAGTTTTTACTGGATTGCTCATTTTGGTTGCTTAACCCTTTACTGTCCTGGTGTTGGTAAATTCCTATGTAGGGGGATTACAAAGTAATCCCCCTACATAGGAAACTGGTGTCAGCACTCGCTGTAAACAGCAGGGAATGGAGCCAACAGTGTTCCCTGATGTTCAACTTCTCAGATGCCGCAGTGTCTAAATGAATGGGAAACGGTGCCATATACCATTCCCCACTGCGATCAGCAGCCCTGTGGCGAGATTTCAAGGTGCCGATCAGTCAGCGTGGCGGCCGTAAAGCCTTATGAAGGCTTCCATTGCGGCCATGTTTAGCTTTCTATTACGTTCTGTCCCAGGCAAGAAAGTAATAGAACTGCCATCTTTAAACACCCTTCTGCATTGTTTTTACACAATGCAGAAGGGTATACTGGTAATCGCACCCCCTAGTGGTCAAGTACCCTAGGGGGAATTAATGTAAAGTAAAAAAAAATCTTGAAAACTGTAAAAATTCATAAAAAGTATTACAAATTCAATACATCCCCTTTTGCCATTTTACAAATAATAATAATAAAAATTACACATAATTGGCATCACTCAACCGTAAAAGTCGGATCTGATCAATATAACATAATTTATCCCATACACGGCACACTGTAAAAAAAATCAGACGCCAAAATTGCATATTTTTTGTCATTTCACATCCCCTAAAATTTGGGATAAAAAGTGAACAAAAAGTTGCATCTACCCCAAAATGGTACCAAAAAAGTACACTGCATCCTGCAAAAAATGTACCCTCACTGGAAGAACAAAATAAATAATTGGCCGCAAACAAATGGTGCTAAAGCGCAAATTTAAGAAATACAGAAAGCTTACATTTTTTTACAGTACTAAAACATAACGAAAACCCTACATGTTTGGTATTGTCGGAATCGTATCAACCTGCAGAATACAGAGAGCATAACATTTATATCGCAGAATGAACGCTGTATAAAACAAAATCACCGCAAACATGGAGGAAGTATGTTTTTTCCCCTATCCTCCACTTAGAATTTTTTTTTTTCAGTTTCCCAGTACATTATATGGTATGGTCAATTACATCATTAAAAAGTACATCTTGTCCTGCAAAATAAAGGCCCTCAAATGCCTACGTACTGTAGATGGAAAAATAAGTTATGGCTCTTGGACGGCGGAAAGGAAAAAAATGAAGAGCCATATTATTATGACTGGCTGTCAGTAAGGGGTTAACATAGCATATTCAACCCTATGGTACCAGTCATACAGGGCTCACCATCACAGAGCAATCAGTGGAATGCAGCTGTCAAGAGATGAATATAACTTTCTGTAATATGAGGACAGAGACCAAGCATGTTTGTGTCCTGATGGCTGGGGGGTGCACAGATGGGTACTGGGGGCTGCATTCTGTGCACACCTGTTCTAGGGGATAACCCATCCACCCCATCTGTAGTTGCTAAGGGGAATGAAAATAAAATTGCACAAATCCAACACCCGGCAAGATAGAGTGCAGAGTAATGTGCCAATAATAAGATAACAACTAGTAATTTAAACAACATTTTTCTGCCATTTTACTTGATTTTAGCCCCTTTTTACTAAAAAAAAAGAGAATTAGAATAATGTTTCTGAAATAGATAATATGACCTTCATTTTTCCCTTGCCATGTGTGGGTGAAAATACTAGTACATTGTAGAGGTGAGGCTCTTGGCAGACATTATGCAGCTCGTACGTGTAAGAGGCATATGGTTATGTCTACAAAGTATGAAATATTTTCCACTACCACTTGATTCACAATATGGACATTCAGGTGTTTGCCACTCCTCATCTGATATGGTGGGTGATTGAGAGAATAAAAGGAGAACTACAAATACCCCTAATGAAAAGGGACATTGTGTTTTATGGATTCATTCATAATTGTGCTATACACTCACCGGCCACTTTATTAGGTACACCATGCTAGTAACGGGTTGGACCCCCTTTTGCCTTCAGAACTGCCTCAATTCTTCATGGCATAGATTCAACAAGGTGTTGCAACGATGCTCAATTGGTACCAAGGGGCCCAAAGAGTGCCAAGAAAATATTCCCCACACAATGACACCACCACCACCAGCCTGAACCGTAGATACAAGGCAGGATGGATCCATGCTTTCATGTTGTTGACGCCAAATTCTGACCCTACCATCCGAATGTCGCAGCAGAAATAGAGACTCTATCAGACCAGGCAACGTTTTTCCAATCTTCTACTGTCCAATTTCGATGAGCTTGGGCAAATTGGAGCCTCAGTTTCCTGTTCTTAGCTGAAAGGAGTGGCACCCGGTGTGGTCTTCTGCTGCTGTAGCCCATCTGCCTCAAAGTTCGCCGTACTGTGCGTTCAGAGATGCTCTTCTGCCTACCTTGGTTGTAACGGGTGGCTATTTGAGTCACTGTTGCCTTTCTATCAGCTCGAACCAGTCTGCCCATTCTCCTTTGACCTCTGGCATCAACAAGGCATTTCCGCCCACAGGACTGCCGCTCACTGGATGTTTTTTCTTTTTCGGACCATTCTCTGTAAACCCTAGAGATGGTTGTGCGTGAAAATCCCAGGAGATCAGCAGTTTCTGAAATACTCAGACCAGCCCTTCTGGCACCAACAACCATGCCACGTTCAAAGGCACTCAAATCACCTTTCTTCCACATACTGATGCTCGGTTTGAACTGCAGGAGATTGTCTTGACCATGTCTACATGCCTAAATGCACTGAGTTGCCGCCATGTGATTGGCTGATTAGAAATTAAGTGTTAACGAGCAGTTGGACAGGTGTACCTAATAAAGTGGCCGGTGAGTGTATGTTAACCACTTAATAGGTCATTATATTACAATGTGACTTTCAATCAAAAATTTTTAAAAAGGGACATAAGGAAATTCTAACCAGAGAAGCAAAAAGAAGTGCATAAAATCTTGGCCTTAAGCCCTCCCTTTTTATAAAACAGGTATATCCAACCAGGGCCGGGATGACAGGTAGGTGACCGCCTATGGTGCCATTTGATCACAGCAGAAAAGGGGGCGCAAGGAGGTATGGTGTGGGCTGAATTTGCCATTGGGGGCGCTATGTACCTTATTTGCCTAGGGCACCAGAATACTCAGTCCTGTTTCCAACCTTTGTCTTTTGAATCACTAATAACACACTCATCACATCACTAAAATGAATGCAGACCACACACCAGACCCACCAAATAAGATATAGGCACCAGATGCCATATATACAGTCACCAGACCAGACTTGCAAAACAGGAATGGACCCCAGATCTCTTAAGAAATATAGTCCTCAAACCTCCCTTCACATATACCCTAAAACAGACTGGCCCTTATGGAGACCCCAGGCAAGACCCTTTTATAGACCTTCCAGTATACCTCAGACTGGATCCCCCTGTATATATAGACTCCATATAAGACACCCCCATACACGGACCATAGACAATCAAGACCCTTTTATAGACCTTCCAGTATACTCCAGAGTAGATACCCCTGTATATATAGACTCCAAATAAGACCCCCCCATACATGGACCATAAACAATCAAGGCACCCGTATCCCGACTTCCCCTATCCCAGTACCTCCTCAGGTATAGTTTTTACCCAGACCGTACACAAGGGGTCTAGCAGTTTTGCATAGGCTGAGCCATGGCCCTGGTGTCTGGGGTTGTGTGAATAAATGTGTACACATCATCATTTACTACTGTATGAGACAAGCAGCATGATACCTGACACTGTCTGCAGTGTATCTAGTGTTGTTCTCTGCATGACTGTCTATGTATGGAGTGGCTGTACCAGCAGGAGGAGGTGGAAGGAATGCAGGAAGATAATAGCTACTACTCTGGTAGTGGATGGCAGACCACGATACCTGGCATTACAGCCATATTGGATTATTCTGGCTGGAAACAGTATTGAAAGTCTTTTGGACTGGCATCTACAGGGGCAGGTACATGTCCTAGCCTTGGAAGAGCCACCACACCAAGAAGGTGTTAAAATGCTGAGGTTTGGTGGCAACTGGAGTATGTAGATGGCCTATGTAAAGCATTAATGAAGAGTGCTGTGACCCGAGCATCAGGGTGCAAGCTTATCTTTCTACTTGAGAGTCAGTAGCAAAAGTGTCATCCAGCACCCGATACATTAAAATAATAAACTTTATTCACGAATAATTTAAAACATGTGACTGCCATCTGACGTGTTTCGAGAAGTGTCACTTATTCGTAGAAGAGCCGCAATACAAAAAACAGTCGTGACCCCTAACCCGGAACAAAAGGGCGATCATGATTGACAGGTGATTTCACCAATGTTTAAACTGAACAAAGAAAAAGTTGGCAAAAAACGGACTAAATGTATCAGAAGATAATTCAACTAGTATCTAATCTAGTGTCTTGTCGAACTAACTGTATAATCTAACAATGTATGTTCTTTCCATTTCAGTCTCATAGCATGAATTAATTATACAGTTTTAGTTGGACAAGACACTAGATTAGATACTAGTTGAATTATCTTCTGATGCATTTGGTCTGTTTTTTGCCGACTCTTTTTCTTTGTTCAGTTTAAACATTGGTGAAATCACCTGTCAATCATGATCACCCTTTTGTTAGGGGTCACGACTGTTTTTATTGAGTGTTTCATTGTATTGCCGCCGTTCTACGAGTAAGAGACACTTCTCGAAATGCGTCAGATGGCAGTCACATGTTTTAAATTATAATATAATATTATTATAAATTTTATTATTTTCAGTTGCCGGGTGCTGGGTGACACTTTTGCTACTGGCTATCCTTTTGAATTTGGTCCGGCCGACCTTCTGTGCACCAGCGACTACTTTGCGAGGACTATGAGGATATTGCAAATTTTCTTCTCCGGTGAGCAAAATAATTTCCTTCCCTATTTCCTGGAAAAAAAAACATCTCCCAAAAATAAGACCTAGTGCATTTTTTTCAAGCTTAGAAATATAAGGTCTACCCTGAAAATAAGGTCATTGCTACAGCTTCCCCCAACGCCATACATTAGCAGATCATTTAGATCGGTCTTACCTTGTGTGGGAGGCTACCTTGACAAGAGGTGCTCATTTAAGGAAAGTGCTTCTGTTAGACAGCAGAGATTAGAGTAAATGTTCCAGAACATGATGACATGACTGTCTTTGAATAAATGTTGCTTCTTGTTCATAAATACCTGGATTGGTACCTGTAACACTGCATGGATAGTGGATCCACTGGACCGCTGCAAGCGATGGTGAAGGCCGCGCCAGGAAGCGGAATCTAAGTGGGACCCGGTGATTCCACCAGGTCACTACCCCTGACGTGTACAGCTTACGGCGGCAGCCGAGGTGCGGCAAGGTACCAGGTGGTTGGGCTAACCAGGCGTCCAGACAGGCAGACAGTCTCGGACAGACGGTGAAAGTACGAGAACAGTAGACCGACACAGAAGGAATGCGACCACAGGAACACTAGGGACACAACGGAGCTTTCACTGAAGGCTAAGAGCACCAAATATCCAGCGAGGGCCTAGGGGAAGAGGCTGGAATATATAGGGACAGCGCCTGGCAATAACCAATTACCTGCGCGCTGGCCCTTTAAATCTCAGAGAGCCGGCACATGCGCGCCCTAGAGAGCGGGTATGCGCACACCAGCTGGCAGAAGAGCAGGGAAGAGCAGGAGCGCGGTCAGGTAAGGAGGGCGCTGGATCGCAAGTGCACCCGTGGCCCGAAATGCAAGCTGTGGCGCCACACGCCCGCGCCGGGAGGGCATGGATCCGCCCATGGCTCGAGTGTGAGCCACAGGAGCACTCGTGACAGTACCATAGATTGTTGTACATGGAAATAAAGTCTCAAGAAATTCTTGATAGAAGTCAGTTTGGCTGGTTATGCTGATGTTTGTGATGACTTGACTACAGTGTATTAATAAATGTGGTTTTGTGTTCAACACTAAGGGCCACATGTATGAAAACTGTTTAGGTCTAAAACTCAATTTTTTGCCGGTAGGTTACTATGGACAAATAAAGTGATTTTTAGACCTTAACAGTTTTCATACATGTGGCCCTAAATGTGAATTCTTGTTCATGGAATAAAAGTGAATTCTTGTTCATGAAAAAATAAGACATGCCCTGAAAATATGACCCAGCGCATCTTTAGGAGCAAAAATTAATATAAGACACTGTCTTATTTTCAGGGAAAATGGACGTGAATAAGCCTGTAAAAGATAGTCCTGTGGAGCGAGTCTCTAAGAGGGAAGAGGTTGACTTACTTTGCCATCTAGTGCCTGAGTGTAAAGGAAGATTTGAGGAGCCACTAAAGTGACCACTTCTAGTCTGAGATGTGGAAAGTGTAGATGTAGAGAAGAGTGTCTTGCAGTTTTCTGTGTATGCTTACACTGAGTTTAAGGTATATGCTAAGTATACTGTTGCACTTTACAGTGATTAGCCTTGGAGATCTGCTGGGGCTGTAGAGAAAGTCAGCCCTGTATATAGGTCCTCATGTGGGCTGAGGCCAGCTTGCCATTGGTAGATGGGCCCTTGGTTTTGATCAAAAATGTACACTAAAGGCCACATGGATGGAAACTGTCTCAGTCTAAGACTTTCTTTGTTGCCCATAGCAACCAATCAGAACGCCCCTTTCATTTCAAATAGTGCTGATTGGTTGCTATGGGCAACAAAGTGAGTTTTAGACCTTGACAGTTTTCATACATGTCCCTCTAAGAGCCTCAGATTTTCATCTATATTCCATACAGCAGAAATGCACTTTGAAATAATTGATATATTCAGTGTTTGAGGGCTGCTGTCCGTTTCTGTGTGTTTGTATCTATGCATGCAGGCATTGTTCCCTTCATAAACAGAGTGTTTCTAACATCACATTGGCCTAAATTAAATTAGCAGCCTGGCACACAAAGTCCTGACATTAGCCAGCAGGCCCACTACAGTATAACATCTGTCCTCCACGTGTAAATATGGTATTAATATACTTTGCTTCAAAGTATTGCATCAATGTCCAATCACAAAAACGGGACAATTCAGCAATGTCTTGTATTGGCAACATAAAAAGTATGGCTTTTGCAAGTATGAAGAGACTGAAACCAATGTAGACATTGAGTAGAGTTCAGTGCCTCATGGCCCCTTCAAACAGTAGAAGTGCCTGGAATCGGCCCTCCTCTGATCTAATATTAATGACCTATTCTAGGGAAAGGCCATACATTTTAAATAACTTTTTTAGAAATCCAAGTACTCTGTTCCAAATAACAAAAGGACTATATTATATACCAAAATGAAACCTAGCCATAGCTTGTCACAGTTTAATTTGATGGTTTTAGCAGCTTCAGTGACAAAAGGTCTGGGTCTAGCTCCAGGCTTACTCATACAGTCAGGGGATGCTCATGGCCTCGAGTGGTCCTCTAGGCCTCTGCTCTTCACTGGACGGAGCTCTGGTCATACCCACGCTCTGTTCTACCAAGCTAGCCATCTTTTGCCGTACCTATAGTTTATACTGCAACATAACTACTCCCCAAAGAGCCCAGACCTCTATAGCCTTGGGCTACAGACCCTTCTGACATTCTCCCATGGATGTCACTTGATAAAGGCCTATGGCCGAAACGTCGTAACATCAACATCCACATCCTCATACTTCTGACATCTGTATGTCTCTTTAATCTCATGCAGTAATCGATATACTTCGTAGTATTGTTACCTTTTCTATGTATTATTGGTAATATCCCTCTTTTTATCCTTTGCAAATAAACTGATGTTTTGCAATACATCCTATTGGTGTGCCGTGGATTATTAAGATTCTGTAATACGGGTCTGCCAGACCTTTTCCAGCTGAGAACCCACTTCTCTTTTCCCCCATTTGGTGTGTGTGACCTTTATTCTATAAATAATAGCTGTTTTTGACATGGCTTATAAAACATATTTTGGCTCTGCACATATTAAATATATTCTGAAAACAGGTGCACCACTGAAAAGGCAATATATCGTTTTTAATACAAATATCAGTGGCACACAAAGACTAAGTAAAAACCTCAATGCATATGGAAATATTGGAAATGCATTACTGCCAAGGAAAATATGAAAAACCTGGGACTCTTAGTTTACAGCACTTGATCAAAGACTGTATTAAGCTCACATCCCAGAGCAGGTGAGTCCCCACACTAAATATGCTACCTCACTAGGCGTCTATACAGACTGCTGCTTCAGGGTATGGTAGGAACTTAGCACTGAATTATCCTGCACTGGTTTAAGAGAGGCAGCTGCTGTGCAGCAAAGCCAAATGAGGATCGCCACTCTCAAATGAACTACAAAACATATTTTTTGTCTGCACTTATTAAATATATTCTGAAAAAACAGGTGGCACACTGAAAGGCAACTATATAGTTATAATACAATTATCAGTGGCAATCAAAAGACTAAGTAAAACATCAAGGAATATGGAAAATTTGCGAAATGCATTACTGCCAAGAACAATATGAAAAACCTGGGACTCTTAGTTTACCAGCACTTGATCAAGACTGTATTTAAGCTCACTCACAAAACGTCAAGGGGATCCCTTCGTTGTTCTCAGAAAGTGTGAGTTCCCACACTAAATATGCTACCTCCACTAGGCGTCAATTACAGACTGCAGCTTCAGGGTAATGGGTTGAATTAGCAACTGCAATTATACTTTGCACTGGTTTAGTAGACGGCAGCTGTGTGCAGCAAGCACAATGAGTATCGCCCACTCTCAAATGAACTAACAAACATATTTTGCTCTGCACTTATTAAAATATATTCTGAAAACAGGTGCACACTGAAAAGGCAATATATACGTTTAATACAAATATCAGTGGCACACAAAAGACTAAGTAAACCTCAAGGCATATGGAAAGATGGAAAATGCATTAATGCTAGGAAATATGAAAAACCTGGGACTTTAGTTTACCAAGCAATTGATCACAAGACTGTATTAAGCTCACCTCCAAAACGTAAAGGGGATCCCAGAGCAGGTGAGTCCCCACACTAAATATGCTACCTCACTAGGCGCAATACAGACTGCAGCTTCTCAGGGTTGTTATGGTAGGAATTGCAACTGAAATTTTCCTGCACTGGGTTTAAGAGAGGACAGCTGTGTGCAGGCAAGCCAAATGAGATCGCCACTTTCCTCAAATGAAATACAAAACATATTTTGGGCCTCTGCACATATTAAATATTTCTGAAAAACAGGGTGCACACTGAAATGGCAATATATTCGTTTAATACAAATATCAGTGGCACACAAAATGATAAGGTAAAACCTCAAGGCATATGGAATATTGGAAATGATTACTGCCAAGGAAAATATGGAAAAACCTGGGGACTCTTAGTTTACAGCACTTGATCAAAGACTGTATTAGCTCACCTCCCAAAATTCCTTGGCAGTAATTGCATTTCCAATATTTCCATATTGCCTTGAGGTTTTACTTGTCTTTGTGTGCATGATATTTGTATTAAACGATATATATTGCCTTTTCAGTGTGCACCTGTTTTTTCAGGAAATTATTTAATATGTGGCAGAGCCAAAAATATGTTTTGTAGTTCATTTGGAGAGTGGCGTCTAATTGGCTTTGCTGCACACAGCTGCCTCTCTTAACCAGGGCAGGATAATTCAGTTGCTAGTTCCTACCATTACCCTGACTGCAAGTCTGTATGACGCCTAGTGAGGTAGATTATTTAGTGTCGGGGGAACACAACCTGCTCTTGGGATTCCCCTTGACGTTTTGGGGAGCGTGAGTTAATACAGTTTCTTTGATCAAGTGCTGTAAACTATAGGTCCCAGGTTTTTCATATTTTCCTTGGCAGTAATGCATTTCCAATATTTCCATATGCCTTGAGTTTTACCTTAGTCTTTTGTGTGGCCACACTGATATTTGTATTAAACGTATATATTGCCTTTTTCAGGTGTGCACTGTTTTTCAGAATATATTTAATATGTGCAGAGCCCCATAAATATGTTTTGTAGTTCATTTGAGGAGTGGCGATCTCATTGGCTTGCTGCACACGCTGCCTCTCTTAAACCAGTGGCAGGATAATTTCAGTTGCTAATTTCCTACCATACCCTGAAGCTGCGAGGTCTGTATTACGCCTAGAGAGGTTGCATATTTAGTGTGGGGACTCACCTGCTCTGGGATCCCCTTGACGTTTTGGGTGTGTGAGCTTAATACAGTCTTTGATCAAGTGCTGTTAAAACTAGAGTCCCAGGTTTTTTCATATTTTCCTTGGCCCGTTAATGCATTTTCCAATATTTCCATATGCCTTTGATGTTTTACTTATTCTTTTGTGTGCCAATGATATTTGTATTTAACGTATATATTGCCTTTTCAGTGCTGCACCCCTGTTTTCAGGAATAATATTTAATATGTGCAGAGCCAAAATATGTTTTGTAGTTCATTTTGAGAGTGGCGATCTCATGGGCTTGCTGCACACAGCTGCCTCTCTTAAACCAGTGCAGGGATAATTCAGTGCTTAGTTCCTACATACCCTGAAGCTGCAGTCTGTATTGAGCCTAGTGAGGTAGCATATTAGTGGGGGGACTCACATGCTCTGGGATCCCCTTGACGTTTTGGGAGGTGAGCTTAATACAGGTCTTTGATCAAGTGCTGTTAAACTAAGAGTCCCAGGTTTTTTCATAATTTTTACTTGGCAGTAATGCATTTCCAATATATTTCATTTGCCTTGAGGTTATACTTAGTCTTTGTGTTGCCCACTGATATTTGTATTAAACGTTTATAGTGCTTTTCAGTTTGCACCTGTTTTTCAGAATATATTTAATATGTGCAGAGCCAAATATGTTTTGTAGTTCATCTTGAGAGTGGCGATTCTCATTGGCTTTTGCTGCACAAGCTGCCTCTCTTAAACCAGTGAAGGATTATTCAGTTGCTAAGTTCATACCATACCCTGAAAGCTGCAGGTCTGTATTGACGCCTAGTGAGGTAGACATATTTAGTGTGGGGATCACCTGCTCTGGGATCTTGACGTTTAGGGAGGTGAGCTTAAATTCCATGTCTTTGATCAAGTGCTGTAAACTAAGTTTAGGTCCCAGTTTTTCATATTTTCGCTTGGCAGTAATGCATTCCCAATATTTCCATATGCTTGAGGTTTTACTTAGTCTTTTGTTGTGCCACTGATATTTGCGTATTAAAGTATATTTATTATTGCTCCTTTTCAGTGGTGCACCTGTTTTTCAAGATATATTTAATATGTGCAGTGAGCCAAAATATGTTTTGTAGTTCATTTGAGAAGTGGCGATCTCATTGGATTGCTGCACACAGCTGCCTCTCTTACAAACAGTGCAGGATAATTCAGGTTGCTAAGTTCCTACCCATACCTGAAGCTGCAGTCTGTATTGACGGCATAGTGAGGTAGCATATTTAGTGTGGGGACTCACCTGTGCCCTCTGGGATCCCCTGACGTTTTGGGGAGGTGAGCTTAATACAGTCTTTGATCAAGTGCTTGTAAACTAAGAGTCCCTAGGTTTTTTCATATTTTCCTTGGGGCGTATGTGCATTTCCAATATTTCCATACTGCTTGAGTTTTACTTAGTCATCTTTTGTGTACATGATAATTTGTATTAAACGTATATATTGCCTTTTCAGTGTGCACCCTGTTTTTCAGAATATATTTAATATGTGCAGAGCCAAAACTATGTTTTGTAGTTCTTTTGAGAGTGCGGATCTCATTGGATTGTGCCACACAGCTAGCCTCTTCTTTTAAACCAGTGCAGGGCATAATTCAGTTTGCCTAATTCTGACCGATTACCCTGAGCTGCAGTCTGGTATTGACGACTTAGTGAGGTAGCATATTTTAAGTGTGGGGGCTCACCTGCTATGGATTCCCCTTGATGTTTTGGAGGTGAGCTTAATTACAGTCTTTGATCAAGTGCTGTAAAAAACTAAGAGTCCCAGTTTTTTCATATTTTCCTTGGCAGTAATGCATTTCCAATATTTCCATATGCCTTGAGGTTTTACTTAGTCTTTTGTGTGCCACTGATATTTGTATTTGACATGGCTTATAACTTCAGCTAATAAACGGTGGTTTAAATCGATGGAAGCCCTCTCCATTACTCCAACATAGCCAATAAGATTTGTTTGGTTGTCGCCTAGAAAATCACTTTTCATTTCTTATTTTATCCCCCCCCCCCCCCCCCCCCCCCCCCTCCGCACTGACTAGCCAAATATATCTTTCTGCAGAGATGAAATGTAACGTCAGTGACAGCTGGACAATCTGTTTAGATTCTGCAGGGTTTTAAATAAACTGATTGTATCATCCTATGAATAATGTGAGGTTTGCTACTAAAAACAACTGTAATGAATCACTGGTTCAAAAGTTCTCACCAAATCTGAAACCCAAGAACAATAGATGCTCAATGGATTTATTAAAACTGTGACCACATGTGGTTCTAAAATTCAATGATCACAAACCACTGTAATAATTAATAGTGCACAAATCAGTAATACTGTAGTTAGAGATGGGCGAATTGATTCTAACGAAGTGGAATTCGTTTAGAATTTCAGGAAAACTTCGGTTCTGAACGAAGTCGAAGTTTGGGGTACTTCGGGTGAATGAACGTGTGTTTTGATTGATAAAATGCTGCGAGCACATGCGTTACATGGGACAAAGCACCACTCTGGGAGGAAGAAGGGCATAGCCTGCATGAAATGTGCCAGAGATGAAGCCACTCAAGAGCCAGCGGGATTCTGTGTCGTTCACAGCACTATATAAGGTAGGGCGCGACGCTGGGAGTCATACCGCTCTCATGTTCTGATTAGGGAAGGTGCTGCCGCGGCTGAACTATGATAAGCTGATACTAAAGAACTAAAAAATTAATAATTTTTTATACAGCGATTTTTGTGGGGGGTCTCATCTGTCTCAGAGACTGTTCTATTTAACGTTCTATTTCTGATTTTGTGGAGTATTGGATCTGAAGTCGGATAGTGTGCGGGTTGTCCACTGCTGCTTGCATATACATTTTAATGATATCTGCTCACAGCCACATCGAATACTCCAAGGGGGATCTAAGCCTGTTCCTGTTGTATTCATTTAAGAAACAGCGTTTTTAATACAAATACCACTTCTTTTTTGGCTGGCTCAATTCTTTTGCGCAATTTACATCCAGGGTTAATTAAGCGTTGTTTTTTTTTTGCTGTATGTCGGTGACTAAAAGAACAAACGTTTATTTCACCGCCAAAAAATAAATTTTTTCCTGTAGCATAATTCACTAGCGGAAAGGTTAATTACAAGTTTTCCTCTTGGCAGACGATGAAATGGCGCCAATGTCCCGTGCTTCTGCAGTAGACCGGCAATGTATAGATGTGGAGAGGTGGCATGGGAGGTCATGTTTGTGAGGGGTCAGCCTCTGCATACCAAGACCGGTTGATGAGGACAGCAGTGACGATGGAAACAACAAAATAGATGATGATTGTAGCCCGACCGCACTTGGGAGCAGGGTGACGGCTAGGGGGCTTCATTCTTTGTCAGGAGGAAATGAGGGGCGTCAGTTGCGCGTCAGGCAGCGGCGCAGCAGCAGAGGGTTGTGCGTGGCCGTGAGTCTGCAGGATAGCAGCAGTTTAGAGGTCGGGAGCCAAGCGGCCACGGGGTAAAAAACCCGCTTCGCAGGTCAAGAAGTAGAGGGGATCAGCGAACTCGGCAGACGGCCCTGAGGTAGTAGTCACTCAGTGCGGAGCGTTTGGTGTAAAATCCGATACTCGGCGGTGTGGCAGTCCTTTGCTAAGGACCACCGGGGGAGACGAAAAGATGGGTATATGTAGAATCTGTGGGCAGAAAGTGAAGCGTGGCCAGGGGAAGATAACTTTGGCACATCGGCCCTGCGTCCAACACATGCAGTGGTCTCCATCGGTTGGCCTGGGAGAGGACGTGGCTCAGATTGCGTTGGTCCATTCCTGCCGCCGCTGCAAACAGCAGCAGCAGCGGCTAGTGGCACGCATGCATTGCAGCCAGTCAAGGCTCACACTATGGCAGAAGGGAGCTGTTTCTCTTTGAATCATCTCCGGTCAAGGTGCTCCTGCTCCTCGATATCATGCGCCAGCAGTCGTTCAGCGAGGAGATTGCACAGAGACTACAGTAGGCGTCCAACCATCCTAA
Source organism: Phyllomedusa bahiana (assembly GCA_025379985.1). Lineage (NCBI taxonomy): Eukaryota > Metazoa > Chordata > Amphibia > Anura > Hylidae > Phyllomedusa > Phyllomedusa bahiana. The sequence continues at coordinate 29,165 of JAODAL010022893.1, read as the reverse complement.
GGTGCAGTAGTGACCGTGCCTACTGTCCAAGTTGTTGGTACGGCAGTCCCTCCTTTCGCAAATGGTGTTTGGACTCTGCACCGTTCAGAGAACAATTGGCTTGTGCCGGGTGATGGAGAGTTCCAAGGGGGCCGTAATTTCTTTTCCCAAAAAAGGCATAACAGCACTTCAACAAATATTTAGAAACAGATGGTGGGCCAGTCCTTGAAGCTTATCGGTTTGTTCCAAGTTGCTGGCAGCACGGCACGTTCTGGGCTGTAACTACCGGTCAAGTGGCCGTACATGTCTCCTTTACGGCGCCCATGGGTGAATGTGCTCCTGCCCAGGCACTACCAACAACTTGGACAGGAGAGCCGGCTTTCTCCTCACGTTGTCGAACTGCGGCTCCTGCGCCAATGTCTGCCTCCTCCTCCTCCACCACCACCACCATCTCAGCTCCACAAAGTACTGCTCCAATCATACCACTGTGTAGGCAAGCGGTTTGTCACGGCTAGTCTATCCACCTGGCTTGCCATCGGCGAAACGAAGTCACACAGGGGAGGAACTGCTCCGCGTTTCATGCAGCAAGAAATCGATGTGTGTCTTTCTCGCCCTCAACTGCAAATCGGAACCATGGTGACGGACAATCGGAGTAACATGGTGTCGAGCTGCACCGAGGAGGGATGGTCCATGCACCCTTGCATGGCGCATGTGTTCAATCTGGGTGTGAAAAAGGTTCCTGAAGTCTTCCACCGATTTCTTCAAGAAGTTTCTTAATATGGCCAGGAAACTGTGCATGCACTTCATCCATTCCTACAAAGCCAGGAACACCTCCTCGAGTGTGCAGCGGGCAGAACGGCCTCCCCAACAAACCTCTGATATGCGATGTTTCCACCCGTTGGAATTCCTGCCTGTAATGTTGGACCAATGTATGAACAAGAGATAAGGGGCATTAACGATTTTTTGAGATGATCCAGGCGGGACAGGGTACTCCCCTGTGTAACTTTGATGTCAGCCCCAGTGGCAGCTCATGCGTGACAACCTGCCGTTTGTTGACGGCCATTCGAGGATGGCCACGTTATTTGTCACTCGCCAGGACCTACGGGATGAATTAACGTTCATTCCACTGCTTAATGTCTGGAACAGATGCTGAAAAATCTGTCTGGGGGCAGGGGACTGGAGACGTGGTGACTACCATCAAACGCGGCAATGTGATTCCGGTGGGGACTAAAATGGAGGTGGAGGAGGCAGACAATTGGAGCAGAAGCATTGGTGGTGAAATGAGTGGATTTTTCTCCCAGGTGACAAGGAGAGGAGGAGCAGGAGGCAGCTGGCGGAGGTTGATGGAGATAGAGGAAGAGAGGCAGGATGACCCGCAAGCACCGTGGACAGTATACAGTGGAGATGGAGGCAGGGGGGGAGGCCCCTCGGAGTCACTTGTGCAGATGGCCCGCAGCATGCTGATTTGCCTGGCTAGTGACAGGCCGAATAGTCTGCATCCGGGCAGACGGATGACTTCTGGCTCTCCACCATTATTGGACCCTCCGCTACCGGTCCCAAAATGGGAGCCTTTTTTCCGCTATTGATGAAGGGAGGACAAACTCAAATCACTATAGGGAAATCCTCCTTGGTAGGTTTGGCCGCATGCCTATGTGCGGCATTGTCCCCTCCCCTGACAGGTCTGACCGGGGGGGTTTCTTCAGCGCTACGTACTACTGCCGTGGCTGCATGGGGGAAGGTGGCGGAGGTCAGAGCAGTACCAGCTCCCTCAGCATCAAGATTAAGTCTGGAGTCCATGATGAGTAGCTTCCCTCACCCGCCTAGTGAGGAGGGCAGGTCGCCAGATGAAAGCGAGCAAGCAGCAGGACTGGAGGCGAACTGAAACAAACAGGTGGTGGCCTCTTGGACTGCACTCTACCACCCCAGTTAGAAGATCCGCTGGAATTACTGGGCAAACCAAACTGGATGTCGTGGCCACAACTTCCGAGGTTTGCAAGCTGGAGAAGCCTGTGCTGCCCGGCCAGTTAGTGAGGCATCCAGAGCAGGTGTCAGTGCGGCGGGGGCCATCGAATTACCCACCCAAGGAGAACCCGCTTGTCCATGGGAAATGTGGGAATGACTGACCTTTGTCAATATGACATCAGGCGTGGATCGGCCAGGATTTCCACACACCAATGACTTAGGCGTCAGACTACATCAGCCATGACGACCTAACCCAAACTGTGAGAAATGAGTTGGGTTCAAACTACCTGCCTCCATCATTTTTGATGCCGCCACCCGCCTGATTGCCACACATCATACTGACAGTTTCTCCACCTGCCACCAACCATCTTTACCAGGGACTGGTATTGCCACCCACCTCCACACGCTGTCATTGTGCCACTTTATGACCTCATGCTGCTGCTGCTGGTGCCATCACCTCCACTCTCTGTCATTGTGCAACTCTGTGGCCTACTACTGCCACCTCCAGAATGTCATTGTGCCACTGTCTGACATGCTGCTGCTGCTGTGACCTCCACTCTCTGTCATATGGCACTGTGGCTACCTAATGTCTTTGACACCCTTCAGAATGTCCTTTGTGCACTCACTGCATGACCTCATGCTGCTGCCGCCGTCACCTCCCACTCTCTGTCATTGTGCAACTATGTGCCTACTCCTGTTTTTTGCCACCTACAGAATGTCATTGTGCCACGTCTGACCTACATGCTGGTGCGCGATCACCTTCCATCTTCTGTCATTGTGCCCACTCTGTCGGCCTACTCCATTCTTTTTCCACCTCCAGAATGTCATTGTGCCACTGTCGACCTATGCTGTCAGCTTGCCGTTACCTCCACACTGTGTCATTGTGCCACTCTGTGGCGCTACTCCAGTTTTTGCCACCTCCAGGAATGTTCATTGTTGCCACTGTCTGACCTTATGTGCTGCTGCTGTGACCTCCACTCTCTGTCATTGTGCCACTCTGTGGCCTACTACTGTTTTTGCCAACCTCCAGGAATGTCATTGTGGCCATGCCTGACCTATGCTGCTGCTGTGGCTGCTGCCGTGCCTCCACACTGTGTCATTGTGCCACTCAGTGGCCGACTCTGTTTTTGCCCACCTCCAGAATGCTATTGTGCCACTGTCTCGACATCATGCTGCTGCCACAGCACATCCACTCTCTTGTCATTGTGCCACTCTGTGGGCCTACTATGTTTTGCAAACCCTCCAGAAAATGTCATTGTGCCACTGCTTAACTCATGCTGCTGCTGTGGCTGCTGCCGTGCCCTCACACAGTGTCAATTGTGCCACTCTCTGCCCTCATGCTTGCTGCCACCGTCAACCTCCAACTCTCTGTCATTGTGCCTCTCTGTGGCCTTACTCACAGTTTTTGCCACCTCAAGAATGTCAGTTGTGCCACTGTCTTGTTCCTCATACTGCTGCCACTGTCACCTCCACCTCTCGTCATTGTGCCACTCCTGTGGCACTCTACTGTTTTGCCACCTCCAGAATGTCATTGTGCACTGTCTGACCTCATGCTGCCTGCCACCGTCCACCTCCACTTTCTGTCATTGTGCCACTCTGTGGCCTGACTAATGTTTTGCCACCTCAGAATGTCATTGTTGCACCTGTCTGACCTCATGCTGCTGATGTGACCTACACACTGTGTCATTGTGCAACTGTCTGACTCATGCTGCTGCTGCCGTGACCTCACACACTGTTTCATCTGTGCCAACTTTTTGACCTCATTGCTGCTGCTGCTGTTGCTGGTGCCGTGACATTCCACACTGTGTCATTGTGCACCTCTCTGACCTCATTGCTGTTAGCTTCCTGCGACCTACCACTCTCTGTCATTGTGGCCACTCTGCTGGCCTACTCTGTTTTTTTTTGCCACTCAGAATGCTTTTGCCACTGTCTGACCTCATGCTGCTGCCACCGTCACCTCCACTCTCTGTCATTGTGCCACTTTGTGGCCTTCTACTGTTCTGCCACCTCCAGAATGTAATTGTGCCACTCTCTGACCTCATGCTGCTGCCACCGTAACCTCCACTCTCTGTCATTGTGCCACTCTGTGGCCTACTACTGTTTTGCCACCTCCTGAATGTCATTTGTGCCACTGCCTGTCCTCATGCTTTCTGCTGTGGCTGCATGCCGTGCCCGCCCCATGTGTCATTGTGCACTCTCTGACACTCAATGCTGCTGCCACCGTCACCTCCACTCTCTTGTCATTGAGCCAACTCTGTGCCTACTCAGTTCTTGCCACTCCAGATGTCATTTGTGCCACTGTCAGACCTCATGATGCTTGCTGCCGTGACCTCCACACTGTGTCATTGAGGACACTTTATGACCTCATGCTGCTGCTGCTCGTTGCTGGTGCTGTGACATTACCACACTGTGTCATTTGTGCCACTCTCTGACCTCATGCTGTTGTCCTGCCTCCGTCACCTCCCCTCTATGTCATTGTGCAAGTCTAGGTGTGGCCTAATCTACTGCCCTCCAGAATTTCAAATTTGTGCCACTGTCTGACCTCATGTGCTGTGCTGTGACCTCCATCTCTGTTCATTGTGCCACTGTGGCCTACTACTGTTTTGCCACCTTCAGAATGTCTTTGTGCCACTCACTGCCTGACCTCATGCTGCTGCCGCCGTCACCTCCACTCTGTCATTGTGCCACTATGTGGGCCTATTCACTGTTTTTGCACCTCCTAGAATAGAATGTCATTTGCCACTCTCTGACCTCATGCTGCTGCCGCGTCACCTCACTCTCTGTTCATTGTGCCACTTGTGGCTACTCCAGTTTTTGCCACCTCCTGAATGTCATTGTGCCACTGTCTGACCTCCATGCTGCTTGCTGCGTTACCTCCACACTGTGTCATATTGTGCCACTCTGTGGCCTACTCCTGTTTTTGCCACTCTAGAATGTCTATTTGCCATGTCTGACCTCATGCTGCTGCTTGCTGTGACCTCCACTCTCTTTGTTCATTGTGCCACTATGTGGCCTACTACTGTTTTGCCACCTCCAGGAATGTCATTGTGCCACTGACTGACCTCCATGCTGCTGCTGCCGTGACCACACACTGTGGTCATTGTGCACTCTCTTGACCTCAGCTGGTTGCTCCTTGCCGCCGTTGTTACCTCCCCTCTCTGTCCATTGTGGCAAACTCTGTGGCCTAGTACTGCAACCCAGAATGTCATTGTGCCACTGTCTGAACAGGCTGATGCTGACTGGGGGTGTGACCTCCCACTCTCTGTCATCTGAGGCCACTGTGGCCTACTTACTGTTATGCCACCCTTCAAGCATCTGTCTTTGTGCCACTGCCTGACCTCATGCTGCTGACACCGTCACCTCCACTCTGTCATTGTGCCACTATGTGGCCTACTCTGTTTTTGCCACCTCCAGATGTCATTGTGCACTCTCTGACATCATGCTGCTGCCGCCGTCACCTACCAATCTCTGTCATTGTGCCCTCTGTGGCCCTACTCCAGTTTTTGCCACTACCGAATGTCATTGTGCCACTGTCTGACCTCATGTGCTGCTGCCGTTCCTCCACAATGTGTCATTTGTGAACTCTGTGGCTATCCTGTTTTTGCCACCTCCAGAATGTCATTGTGCCACTGTCTGACCTCATGCTGCTGCTGCTGTGACCTCCACTCTTGTTCTTGTGGCCACTTGTGGCTACTCCTATTTTTGCCACTCACAATGCATTGTGCCCCTGTCTTGACCACTCCTGCTGCTGCCACCATCACTCCACTCTCTGTCATTGTGACACTCTGTAGCCTACTACTGTTTTTCCACCTCCAGAATGTCATTGTACACTGCCTGACCTCATGCTGCTTGCTGTGGCTGCTTGCCGTGCTTCTTACACCGTGTCATTGTGCCACTGTGCTGACCTCATTGCTGCTGCTGCGTTAAACCTACCACAAATGTGTCATTGTGCCACATATGGGCAACTACTCTGTTTTTTGCCATCTCCAGAATGTCATTGTGCCATCTATTGACCTCATGCTGCTGCCGCCGTCACATCACTCTCTGTTCCCCCATTTGTGCGGGACACTCTGTGGCCTTCTCCAGTTTTTGCCACCTCCAGACTGTCATTGTGCCACTGTCGACTCATTGTCTGCTTGCCTGCCGTTACCTCCACACTGTGTCATTGTGCACTCTGTGGCCTACTCCTGTTTTTGCCACTCCAGAATCTGCCATTGTTCCACTGTCTGTCTCTGCTGCTGCCACCGTTCACCTCCACTCTATGTTTTTGTGCCACTCTGTGGCCTACTCCAGTTTTTGCCACCTCCAGAATGTTCATTGTGCCACTGTCTGACTTCATACTGTGCCACTGTCACCTCCACTCTTGTCATTGTGCCACTCTGTGGCATACTACTGTTTGCCACCTCCAGAATGTCATTGTGCACTGTCTGACCTCATTCTGCCTGCCACCGTCAACCTACCACTCTCTGTCATTGTGCACTCTGTGGCCTACTACTGTTTTTGCACCTCATGAATGTCATTGTGCCACTGTTGACCTCATGATGCTGCTGTGACCTACACACTGTGTCATTGTGCCCACTGTGCTGGACCTCATGCTGTTGCCTCCGTTGACCTCCACACTGTGTAATGTGCCACCTGTGGCCTGCTCCTGTTTTTGCCACTCTCCAGAATGTCATTGTGCCACGTGTCTGACCTCATGCTAACTGCCACCATCACCCTCACTCTTGTCATTGTGCACTCTGTGCCCTACTTAATGTTTTGCCACCTCAGAAAGAACCATTGTGCCCTGTTCTGACCTCATGCTGTGCTGCTGTTGATGCCATCAACTCCACCACTGGTCATTGTGCCACTCTTTGGCTACTCCTGTTATTTTGCCACCACCAGAATGTATTGTGCCACTGTCTGACCTCATGCTGCTGTGGGCTGCCGCCAGTCACATCCACACTCTGTCAATGATGTTGCCACCTGAGCCCTCGCTTGTTTTTTCCCAGATGTTCGCTGGGGGGGGCCTGGACTATATCAGGCTATTTACCCCTTCAGTTTTTTGGTCAGTTTTGCCCTCTTAAGTTCCCAGGGAATTTTATGTGAAGCGATTTAAGAGCACCGGCAGCAGTCATATGCGTGTCATACTAAAACACAAACATTGTAAGAAGGACCAAACCAAGCTACCTCTGCCAAAAATATTTAAGCATGCACAACATTCTTGCAGCATGGAAAATAGCTTGTTTTTTAATGTGATATTTTGTCCCGAAGTAATTCGGGACCGAGTTATTTTTTGTAGGGAAATTCGGCGAAGTGAGCGAACCGAATTTTTGAGAAATTCGCCCATCCCTAACTGTAGTCAATGCCGATTCATTGGGATCCAGATGGTTGGCCCCCGCAACCACTTACTGACATTATGTTCATCCAAGTATGTAGTAAGCTCACCATACTTTAGGGTAGGAACGTTGCATTGTAAATTGCTGCATTTGAAAGAGCCCTCCACTGCAAGCCAGGTTAATCTTCTTTGCTAATAAATAAAGTGGGAGAAATAATTGTATTTATTTTAGGTGTTCTTCTTGAAAGAAAATTAATGCCCTCTTGTAATATTGTTGACATATTTTCATGTGCATAAAGAATTGGTAAGTTTTTTTTTTTTTTTATGATACAAACTTTTTGGTGATATTGGGGGCTAAAAGTTGGAGAAAACGTAATGGGTTTGCTAAGTTTAATTGAAAACAATAAAACAAATGTAAGTGTAAAAACAATACAATGTGTCACCATAGGATGTAATTTAGTATATTATACTGTATATACTCGAGTATAAGCAGAGTTTTTCAGCACAAAACACGTGCTAAAAAATTCGTCCTCGGCTTATACTCAAGTCACTGTCGGCGCTCCTCTGGGAGCGCATACAGGTGAAGATACCACTGCGGAGCAGAGAGCGCACGCTCCCTGCGCCGCAGTGTACTCCGGATGGCCGCAGACTTGCGGCTGTCCGGAGTTTCCGGCACAGGCAACGTTCTATGTCATCACGCTGCCTACGTGGCCTGATGACATCACGCCGCCTGTGCCAGAAAAGGGAGCGCCCGGGAGTCGGAGCAGCATGGGAGTGAGGTAAGTGCTTGTATTTTTTTTTTAAACCCTGCCTATAACCTGCTTATACCTGCCTATAACCTGCCTATAAGGGATATTTATCTGCCTATAACCTGCCTATGGGGACATACACTATACCTGCCTATAACCTGCCTATAGGGACATATACCTGTTTATAGGGACATATACCTGCCTATAACCTGTCTATTACCTGCCTATGGGGACATATACCTGCCTATAGGGTCATATACCTGCCTATAACCTGCCTATAGGGACATACACCTGGCTATAACTTGCCTATAGAGACATATACCTGCCTATAACCTGCCTATAGGGACATAGATCAGCCTATACCCGGCCTCTTACCGGCTTATAGTGACCTATACCTGCATATAACCTGCCTCTACCTGCCTATAACCTGCCTATAGGGACATATACCTTCCTATAACCTGCCTATTGCCTGCCTATGGGGACCTATACCTGCCTATTACCTGCCAATGTGGGACATATACCTGCCTATTACCTGCCTATGGGACATATACCTGCCTATAACCTGCCTTTGGAGACATATACCTGGCTGTAACTTGCCTATGGGGGACACATAGCTGCCTATGTGGGGACATTACCTGCCTATGTGGGGACATTACCTGCCTATGTGGGGACATTACCTGCCTATGGGGGACCTATACCTGCCTATGGGGGACATTTAACTGCCTATACCTGCCTATGGGGGACATATACCTGCCTATAACGTGACTATAGGGGACATATACCTGCCTATGGGACATGTAACCGCCTATGGGGGACATTAAACTGCCTACACTTGCCTATTTAATTTTTTTGGTATACATTTTTATTTTTTAAATTTACCAGTAGCTGATGCATTTGCACCCTAGGCTTATACTCGAGTCAATACGTTTTCCCAGTTTTTTGTGGCAAAAAGAAGGTGCCTCGGTTTATATTTGGGTCAGCTTATACTCGAGTATGTACAGTAATTCCTTTTCTGTGCTGTATATTCAGTATTGGAATAGGATATCCTGTCTGATATTTAACCATCTGGGTTGTCTTTTTTGCATACTGGTGTGAACTGGTATTTATTCAATGTGCAGGTTTTTATCATTCAGTTGCTCCCCTAGTTATCTGCATCTATTATATCTTTCTCAAGTAGCACAGGGGCTTGTGTTGCCTCCTACTGGGTTCAGTCTATTGTCCAGCCATTGAGCTCTAAGTATGGCCTTGTGGTTGTGTTCTTGAGTAAATAATGTCCCATTTTGCTATGATTTTTCTGTACTTGTTTAGTGTACTTTTTTTCAAGAAAACGAGGAACCTTGACATTGGTTGCCAGTTTGCCCAGCACCCTATCACCACTTATATAGACCACACAAATATTTTGTACCTTTAGACGGCACAGGGGTTAAATCTTCGCCAAGCCCATTGGTCTCTTTTATTTTCTTGTTTTGACTTTCTTTTGTATTTGATACCAGCGGAAAGAAACATTTAGGCGGATGCGTTATCCAGGTACCCAGATGTTACCAACCAACAAAGCCCCAGCATATCATTGTTCCAGAACGTTTTATCTTAGCTGCTCCCATTCACCTCTGTGAGTTCCCTCCGGGCAAAACTTTTTATTCTCCCTGCACTGAGGAAGCAAATTCTCTGCTTTGGGGCAATCCTCCAAGTTGGCTGGTTATTGTGGGATCTGCAAAACCAGCAAAAATGACCTTTTGGACGCTCACAATAAAATTAGCAAGAAGAAATGATTATTTGAAACGAGATTTTTGGGAATAGGACAAGGACTATTGTTGTCTTTTACAGTAGCATGACCCCAAAAGCAGCAAAAATGACCTTTTGGACACTCAATATAATTAGCAAGAAGAAATGATTATTTGAAACAAGATATTTTTGAATAGGACATTGACTATCGCTGTCTTTTACAGCAGCATGACCCCAAAAGCAGGGCATCAGCGATTGGGTGTTAGAGCAGACAAAATCATCCTTTTGGGTCTCTTGATCTTTTGAAATGCCTTCTGACCCCAACCGCATTGTGTCATCAAAGAGCTCTTCAGAATATAGATCATCTAGTACGGTCTGTTTATTGGGTGACATTTGGCCCGTCTTTACTTCAGTTTGGACTAACAGATCTTACTCCTCCTCCTGTAATCTGTGCCAACCTCTTACCACTGTAGGGAAATTGGTATTGTCGGTGTCCTCATCCTGAGCTTCACCACAGCCCTGGCTAGCCTCACTGTACTCTGTGAGCTGAAGTGCCATCCTGCACCAGCCCTGGACCTCAAACCACGGCCTAACTTAGACCTATAAATTCGGGAAACTGACGGGCCTTCTACATCTGATGACGAGTAAGGCTCTGTGTCCGCATCTGTGTCCGCCGCCTCCTAGATCACTGCTGGAACCTGCTGCTGCAGACTAAGGCTATGTTCACATGGCTTAAAATGGGACATATTTCAGTCCGTAATTACGCGCCGTAGTGCACGAATTACAGCTGGAATACGTCCTAGTCATTACGGTAATCCACAGTTCTCATACAGAACTATGGATTACGTCTCCTCTCCCTGCTCAGCGAATCCGCCGGGCGGGGAGATAAGTGACATGTCATTTTCTAGCGGCATATACGCCCCCCGCTCCCGTCCCCGCCCCCGTCCACGCGGCGTAATTGCAGGGCGTAATTACGCCCCACAAATAAGCCATGTGAAAATAGCCTAACACTTGTTCCAGTAAAAATATCACCACAATTGTCATGCTGACAAGGGCATCTTTTTGACTGACCATTTTGGTGGAGCCTTCAAAACTGTGAAGGATGTTGCAGAGATCCTTCACCTGCCTCCTCTCTCTATGGCTCAACACCCCGAGGTCCGCACCACTGCTCGTCAGGCCATGCGACACTTCATACTGCATAATGGCATTACGCTGCTGCAACAATCGCTGGAGCATGTGGAGAGTGGAATTCAAGTGTGTTGCCATGTCAACAATGATACGGTTGATGGTGAGACCCAGATGACGCTGCAACACTGCCAGTGTTGCCGAAGCAGGGTGTGAACGCCGGAAGTGTGAGCGATCACCTCGAGCCTTCCTCAGCAAACAGTCCAGATCCAGGTAGCGCTTGTGAAATTTCTGCACAACTAGGTTCACGACGTGTGCCAGGCAAGAGATGTGCATAAGTCTACCGATCTTAAGGGCAGCAAAGAGATTTTTTCCATTGTCACACACCACATTGCTTTGTGCCAGGTTCTTAGCACCCAGCCACTGGTCGGTCTGAGTGCGCAGAGCCATCCACAGCTCTTGACCTGTGTGTTGACGGTCTCCAAGACACATTAATTTCAGAACGGCCTGGTTTCTCTTGGCACGTGATGCTACCCGTGGAGGTTGGGGATCTGAACCCTGCACCATCTCAGTAGTGTGGAAGAGTGTCCGCCAAGCCTGAGACCATCATCACCAGAGACACTGTCATCCACCCAACTGACCCAGTGAGGTGTCTGCTGGATGATAGGGGCAGTCCGTAATCAATGGTGAGAGCGGGGGAGAGTTAGAGATTTCCGGAGCACATCTGGCAGGAAAGAGGAGCAGCCGGATGTGCTCCAGATCTCCAACTCTCGCCCGCTTTCTTCCTCACCATTGATTATGGACTGCCCCTATCTTCCAGCAGACACCTCTTTTTGTATTACTTATGCTGAAGCTGCCTCCTATATACCCCTTCCTATTCACCACAGATGTTGTTTGATAAAGGCCTGCCGGCCAAAACGTCACATGGACATCTGCACCCTATCTCTCATGACTTTTTTATTCTGAATTCTGCGCAGTAATAAGATTATTTGTCTTTGATATATTCATCTATATGGAGCAACTTGGCATATAATACTATATACCGCTTCCTTCACAATTCTCATCACAGGTGACTTCCTTGTCCTGACAGTCTACATCCTCAAACTGCGGGCTAGAAGCCACAGGCACTGTGAGGTATTGCTGAGCGCTTGGGATTTCTTCCTACTGACCAGCTTCCTTCTCTTCCTCTGAGGGCATCAGCGATTAGGCGTCAGAGCAGACAAAATCACCCTCTTTGGCCTCTTGATTTTTTGAAATGGCTTGTGATCCCAACCACATTGTCATCAAAGAGCTCTTCAGAATATGGATAATCCACAGTGGTCTGTACATTGGTTGACATTTGGGTTGTGTTTGCTTCAGGTTGGACTGATGATGACGATGATGATGACGACATTTGTGGCCATGACTGAGAGGATGAAGAGGTAAAATCGCTCAACGCAGGTTATGTTAACCACTGAAGAACAGATTGGCGATGCTCTTCAGTACTGAGATTCACAGAGAGCCGACCAAGTGATGACAGGCCTGACGGTTCTGCAACTGACGATGTGCTCGCTTCTGTCTTGTCCGGAGCACTGGAAGGAGTGCCTTTTCTCGTACCTGTAGCTCCACGTCCTATGCCCCTCCTTGCTCGCTTACCACCTTTAGTTCGCTCCATGTTCAAAAAGATAAATATTAAAAAGGTCAAGATTTGTTCACAGTCTTATTGCAGAACTGTACTCCAAAAACAGCAATTTTGGGCATGGAATCAAATTTTAAGCTAAAAACCAGTATATCAGAGCAATTGCTTTTCATAGCAGATTTTGTAACCGTGTCTTTTACACCAGCTGTCACCCCAAAACAAGATCAATAAACTTTTCGGCACAGAATAAAATTTTTTAACCAAAACCAAGTCAGAGTGATTATTTCACATAGTTTTCGAAAAAGGTTTGACACGGTGCACCCCAAAACAGGATAAATAAAGTTTTCGCCGGAATAAATTTTTTAAGCTAAAAACCCGTAATCAGAGCGATTGCTTTTCACAGCAGATTTCGTGACAGTGTTTTCCGCTATAGCTATCACCCCAAAACAAGATCAATAAACTTTTGGGCAATCAGAATAAAGGTAGGAAAGATGAAGCAGCAATATCAAAATCCCTAACTCCTAATGTCTAGCATTCCCTAATCTTGCTGTACCCCAACCCTAACAAACTATTAGCGTTTCCTTTGTGAAATCGGGAAAAAGGGTTTTTCCCTGTTTTTGAAAAAGCGAGCAGAGAGAGCAGTGTGCTCAGTTACGTGTAATTGTAAGGGCGTTCCCCAGGAAATACGTGAATAGATAAAAAAGGGTATGTGTTTTTAGACCCAATGGGTCCTAACCCCCACGGGTGATTTTTGACCCCCTCTGTCCCTTGCATGATTGGGGGCCCCGAAAAAGTAAGGAAGCAGCGAAAATAGCGTGTCTTAATCCAGATCTAAATTTTATTCCGATTTAAAGGGGAAAATTTCGGATCGTTTCGAGTTTAAAGGGAAAGGGGGAAAAATCGCTTAAACTAATAGTGACTGAATATATCAAAACTAGAGGGGGAATTTCCCCGAAATTCGGCGTTCACTTCGCCAAATTTCCCGGGCAAAAAATAACTTCGTTCGAATTATTTTTTTTTTTTTTTTCGGGACGAATCACGTTAAAAACATATTTCCAGTGCACAGACCCTGGGGTGCTGTAGAACGTTGCCCCCTGTTTAAAATATGCAGGGGGAGTTGTTTGGTTTTCATACAATGTTGGTTTTTTTGTATGACACGCAGATGCTGTCGCCGCTCTTAGAACCTTAACTCTAAAATTTCCCCTGGGCATTAAGGGGGAAAAACTGCCCAAAAAAATGAAGGGGAAAGTAGCCTGATAAAGTCATGGCAGCGAAGGGGAAAAAAACAAGCTGGGGGTCAGGTGGCAACATCAGTACAAAACCCCCCCCCCAAAAAAAACAAAAAAAATGGACAGAGGGGGTGAAAGGTGAGGCGGCAGCCACAGCCCCTGGTCAGAAGTGGCACAATGTTTCTGGAGGTGGCAAAAAACGGAGTGGGCCCAGAGTGGCAAAATGAACAGTTTGTGGTACGGGAGCAGCCACAGCGCAGCTGAGGTCAGACAGGGGCAAAGAAGGGGGTTTTTTTGGCCAAAAACAAGAGGTAAAGGGACCACAGGGGGGTGGGGCCACAAAATGAAAACGGGGAAATTTGTGGGTCACGGCAGCAGCCAAACCCTAGGAGAAAAGGGAAAATAAAAGGGTTTTTGGAAGGAACAAAGAAAATTTTGGAAAGGTGGCAAAAACAGGGGGGTTAGGCCACAGGGATGGGGACAAAATGACACAGTGTGGAGGTCACGCAGCAGCCACAGAGCGTGAGGTCAGACAGGGAAAATGACATTCGGGGAGGTGGCAAAAAAAGGAGTAGGCACAGAGGGGGAAAATGAACCAGTGTGGAGGTACGGCAGCAGCCACAGCAGCAGTGGGTCAGACAGTGGCACAATGACATTCGGGAGGTGGCAAAAACGGATTAGGCCACAGAGGGGAAAATTACACTTTGTGGGGTCACGGAAGCAGCACAGAAGCAGCTGGGTCGACAGTGGACAAGGAATTCTGGAGGTGGCAAAAAACAAAAAAGGGGCCACAGAGTGGACAAGACAAGTGTCAGGTCACGGCAGCACACAGCAGCGCAGGGGTCGAAAGTGTCACAAACATTCTGGGGTGGAAAAAAATGGGTGGGCCCACAGGGGTGGCCAATGACAGAGGGGAAAGGGTGCGGCGTCAGAGCATGAGGTAAACAGTGGCACAATGCATTTGGAGGGGGGAAAAAAACGGGTAGGCCAAAAGGGGGGACAATTAACAGTGTGGGGCAGGCAGCAGCCACACAGCAGCATGGGGTAGACGGGGCACAATAAATTTTTGGAGGTGGAAAAAACAGAATACCAAGAGGGGACAATGACCAGTGTTGGGCACGGAGATCACAGCAGCAGAAAGAGGTAAAAAAAAGTGACAATCACTTTTCTGGAGGGGGCAAAAAGGGATGGGCCACAGGGGGCACAATGGAAGAGAGTGGAGGTGACGGCGGCGGAAACAGCATGAGGTCAAGGTGGCAAAATGACACAGTGTGGGGTCACGGCCCAGCATGAGGCAACAGGGGCCAATGCAGAGTGTGGGGGTGGGTGGCAATCCCAGTCCCTGGTAAAGAGGGTTTGGGGGCAGTTGGATAAATGTCAGAATGTGTGGCATCGGGCGGGGGGATCAGAATAGGGGCTGAGGCAGGTAGTTTTAACCAAAATCTTTTTCACAGTTTGGGTGGGCGTCAGGGCTGTGTGTCTACCCCTAAGGCATTGGTGGTGGAAATCCTGGGACCCCTTTTCTATTGAAAAAGGGCAGTCGTTCCCCCACATTTCACGTGGAAAGGGGGTTCCCCTTTTGGGGTAACGATGGCCCCCCCCGCACTGAACCCCGCTTGATGCAACCTAGGGGCCCGGGAGGACAGTTCCCCACTGCCTCAGCAATTTGGGGGGCCCCACCCGTTTGGCTGCCCATAGCCCAGAGTTTCTAACTGGGGGGCAGATGCTTTCCAAGTAGGCCACCATGTTGGTTGGGTTTGTTGCTGTGTGTGTGGCGATGCCCTCCCACTACGGGGAAGGAGCTCTCATCATGCTCCAGCTTGGTTGCGTGATGCGTGGTACTGTTCCACCCCCCCACCCCCCCCGGGCACCCGCGGCGTAGTACTGAGCGCTGAAGAACCCCCCGATCAGACCTGTCGAGGAGGGACGATCCCGCAATAGGCAGGGGCCCAACGACTACGGAGGATTTCCCTATATTTTTTTGATTTTTGTCCTCCTCTCAATAGTGGGAAAAAGGTTCCCTTTTTTGGAGGGGTAGCGGGGTCCAAATTTGGGTGGAGAGCCAGAAGCCCCCTCGTCGGATGCTGCTATTCGGCGTCACTACCAGGCAAATCGCGCGGGGGCCATTCACAAGTGACCCGAGGGGCCCCTCCCCCAAATCTCCACTGTATACTGCCAGGGTGCGGGGCCCCCCCCATCTGCCTGGTTTCCTTCTCCATTTTCCTCTCCAGCTGCTCCTGCTCCTCCTCTCTTGTCCCGGGGTAAAAAATCACTATTTCACCAGACAATGCTTCTGCCCAATGCCCCTCCTCCCCCTTTTCACCCCCACTGGATCTTTGGGGCCCGCGAGATGTAGTCGCCACGTTCCAGTCCCCTCCCCGACAGTTTTTTCCACTGTTCCAGGCTAAGCAGTGGAAGAGTTATTCCCCCGTAGCCCGGGCGACTGACAAAAAACGTGGCCCCCTCGAAGGGCCCTCAAAAAAAGGCAGGTGTCAGCATGACTGCCACGGTACATCAAAGTTACCGGGGAGTACCCTTCCCCCGGGATAATAAAAAAATCGTTAATGGCCTTTCTCTGTTCATCATTTGGTCCAAACATGTGCAGGCGGGAAATTCCCAAACGGGGGAACATGCATATCAAATGTGGGGGGGAGGCCGTTCTGCCCTGCACTCGAGGAGGGTTTTCCTGGTTTGTCGAAGGGGTTTTTTTTAAAGTGCATGCACGTTTCGGGGCCATTTTCAGAATTTTCTAAAGATCGGTGGAAAGACTTCGGGAACCCTTTTTTCCAAAACCAGATTGAACATGTGCGCCATGCGGGCCATGGACCACCCCCCCTTGGTGCAGGTGACACCAGTTCCCCCATTTTCCATCACAAAGGTTCCGATTTGCAGTTTGGGCCCGGGGAAAGCCACACATTGTTTCTTTCTGCATGCGCGGGGGCAGTTCCCCCCCTGTGTGCTTCGTTGCCGAGGAAAGCCCGGTATAGGATGCGTGACACCCCCTGTGCCCTACACATATGGTTGATGGGCAGTATTTTGGGGGCTGAGGGGGTGGTGGTGGGGAGGGGGGAGGGGACATTGGCGCAGGGGCAGCAGTTTGACAAATGGGGGAAAACCGGGTCTCCGTCCGTTGTTGGTGTGCCCGGGGGGAAGACATTCACCCAGTGGGCCTAAAGGCATGTACTGGCCCTGGTAAATTACAGCTCCAGACGTCCGCGTGCCCTGCACCTTTGGGAAAAAACCGATAAACTCAAGGACTGACCCCCCTTTGTTCAATATTTAGAAGTGCTGTACTGCCTTTTGGAAAAAATTACGCTTGGAAATTCCATCTCGGTCCAAAGCCTTAGTTCTCTGAATGGTGCAGCCCACCATTGGAAGGGGGGGACTGCAATACCAACAACTTGGACAGGAGACGGTCGCTGCTGCACCTTTTGGTGGTTGGAGATACTGTTTTTTTTGCAATCGCCTCGTGAACGCTGTGGCGCCATGAGTAGCGAGGGCAGGGCATCTGGACCCGGGGATGATGTCAAAGAAACATCCTTTAGAGGTGGTGGGCCCTTTATGGCTGCAATGGATGCGGACTGGGCGCTGCTGCGCTGTTTCTGCGGGGGCAGGGTGGCCACCACATCTGAGCCCGTTTCTCCCCGGGCCCCGGATGGTGACGTTTCGTGTTTTCGCAGGGCTTGGGCCAACTTAGCCCCCCTTGGCCACGCTTCACTTTCTGCCCACAGATTTACATATACCCATATTCGGCCCTCCGGTGTCTTACAAAAAACGCCCCACGCCGAGTATCGGTTTTTTCCCCCAACGCTCCCCAGAGTGCTACTGCCGCCCCGGGCCCCCGCGACCCCCCGTGCCCCTACTTTTTGGATTTCGAAAACGGTTTTTTACCCTGGCCCCTTGGTCCCGACCTCACATGCTGCTACCTGCTGACTCACGGCACACGACCCCCTTTTTGGGCTGGTCTGCCTGCGCGAAGGACGCCCCCTTTTCTGCGATGAGAAACCCTTGCCCACCCGGCCCCAATGCGGGTTTTCTACTCATTTTTATTTGTGTTTTTTTTCACCCCCACACCGTCTTGGTATCCAGGTGGGGGGCCTTAAAATTTTCCCCCCACCACTTACATTATACTTTGCGTATGAGGAAAAAAGGGGGAAAAATTGGCCCCATTTCTTCGCTGCCAAAGTACTGCGGGAATGCCCCCCAAATTGTTTTTCCTCGCTAATGTGGGGCTGAGCCCAGACCACTAGTAAATCCGGGAAAAGGAACCGGATGGGACAGAGGCGGGTAGGACAGGTGAGGGCCGCTGACCCGCCCCGGGGCCATGCCAAATAATGGTTTGTTTGAGGTTCCCAAAGACTCTTGGCTGGGGGGTTTAATGTCAAGGGGGGAAAGGATTACCATCAACAAAAACAAAAAACCTTGGTTTTGAACAACCCCCAGGTTAAACTCGGAGTTGGGCCTCACAGGGGGGGGGGCCCCCCTTTTGGGGGGTGGGGTTTTTTTTTTTTTTTTGGGGGGGGGGGGGGGGGGGGGGGGCCCGGCGAACCTTTGGTTCCCCGGTAGCCCCGGAATGTTGGTGATGCCACTGAGGTGCAGAGCCCGCCACCTCTCGTCTGAAATACTGTTTTGTTTAAAATTTTAAGCACTGTTTGAGAAAAATTTTAGAAAAAATATACCCGTTTTTTTTACCCAAATTTCCCCTTTTTAAAGTTTGGGGTAACAATAAATTGGTCCCCAAAATGCCGGAAAATTTTTTAAAGGCCGTTTAAAAAAACGTGTTTTTTATTTTAAAAGAAAGACAAGCTTAATAACCTTTTTTGGGGGGGGGGGGGGGCATGGAATTAGGCTTTCGGGGAAAAAAAAAATGTATATTTTTTTGGCGTTGAAAAAAAGCGGTTTTTTTTTTTCAGCACACCCAAAAGGGGTACAGTAGGCGGTATGAGCTCCCAGCGTCGCGCCTGGACTTATATAGTGCGGTGACATCACAGAATCCCGCCGGTCTCTGATTGGCTTCATCTTGCTATGCTTCTTCCTCCCAGAGTGCTTTGCCCCAGTAGCGCCATGTGCTCACAGCCATTTATCAATCAAAAGGCACACTTCGTTCACCCGAAGTACCCCAAAGTTCGACCTCGTTCCGAACCGAAGTTTTCCTGAAAATCTAAACGAATTCCACTTCGTTAGAATCAATTCGCCCATCTCTAGTTGGGGTTGTATTTTGTGTTGGCACTAGGCCATGTAGCAGGGGCAGGGGTAGGAGAGGAGGTGCAGGCCACAGCTTACATGCACAATCTTCTTGGGAGAAACTGAGAACTAACCTCCTGGAGATTATGTTGTGCCCTTTATTCCCCAATATAATATTATGAGGGGCAACCATAGCCTTAAGGGTATGCAGGGGATAAAGTTTAGTACTGACATGTTTTTTTGTAGTTTTTATGTTTTTCTTCAGTTTTCCTCCTTTGGACTACACAGGATTTGTTGGACTCAACTTTAATAAATATGTCAAGGAGGGCTGATGGTGAAGAGTGTTTATATAAATAAAGTGTTTTTTTTTCTTTTTCTGTGTTTTTTTTAACACAGTGTTTAATTCCAGTGTTAGTAATGGAGAATCTGACAGATGCCTCTCCAATACTATCAATTCAGGGGCGGCTGCAGGCTGGTAATTTTAGGGTGGGAAGAGAAAAGTAATCATGAACCTTTGCATCTTGATACTATCAGGCTGCAGCTGCCAGTTTCACCTTGGCAGGTTATGAAAAAGAGGAGAACCCATGTCATCTTTCTTAACCCTCTCCTTTTCATAACCAGCCAAGGTAAAACCGACAGCTGCAGCCTGATAACATAAGAATGGGAAGGTCCATGGATATCGGTCCCTTCTCATCTTAACAATACCAGCCCACAGTCGCCCCAGAAGCGGACCATCACATTAGATGATCCCACTTCTGATGGTAACCTGCTTTTCCCCAGTACTCCTGATGCATTGGGTACTGGAGTAACAGTGACAAGTAGTTAGTGTCAGACTTGGGATGATGAATAACACTGCTGGCTGACACCAGGCTCAACCGATAATAATGGAGATTCATCTGTCAGATACCTTCATTGCTAATAGTGGAAAAAAATAAGCACAAAAATAACAGAAAAAAACACTTTATTTAAATAAACACTCCCCCCACCAGCCCTCATTAACCATTTTATTACAGAAGTAGATCCAATGATGGTCTGACGTAGTCCACTGAATCCATCGTAGTCCAAAGCAGAAACCTGAAAAAAAAAGAAATCCTACAGAAGGCCTGGGGGGTTGGGGCATCACTCAGCTTTCCCAGATGCTGGATAGCCTATCAAGCTCCCTGGAAAGCTTGGTGACATCCCTCACAGCAGGCAATGCTGGGTGTCTGCTGTAGGAGTTAAGGGTGCCTCCGAGGTTTCCTGGACTCTATACAGTGTCCCCTTCCCCAACCTCTAAACTCCCTCTCCTCCACCTCTCCCATTCTAATCCAGCTCCTCCACTCTGAACACCCCTATCTCCACTCAACCCCCCAGCTATGAACACCCCCATACCCACTCAACCCCCCCACTCTGAACACCTCCTCTAGCACTATAACACATCTCTCCCTCTCCCACTCTAACCCTTCCTTCCCAACTATAACCCATCTTCCTTCTCACAATGGATTTGGATGCTGATTCTGCTTGAGAATCAGTATGTGGTGTGCTGTAAAAGAGAAAACTAAGGACAGGCGCACCTCGCGTAATACTGTGATGGTAAACAGCAGTAATGGGGAGGGTAATGAAAACCGCTCACCTTTTGTACTTGTACGAGATAGTACAACTCATGTAGATGGCATCAGAAGATTGGTAGTCAACAGCCTGGTTCCTTAAATGTTTCAAGGAATCTGTCGCACTTTAGCTGGTTCACTGGGTATATAGTAACCTTCTTTCATCCAAATGATTTGGATGAGGTATATAACATGGACCTATGATGGCGCTCAAGCAGTAGGTACGCAAACTGCAATAAAAATAATGTTTTGACAAAATAGGAACAGGGAAATGTCCCAAATAACTTATGTCACTTTTAATTTCAGCAAGAAACAATCATTAAAAGACATAAAATATAAAGCATAAAAGAAATAAGAACAAAGGTGCTACGCGTTTCGCATGGGCACATACCGCACTTCCTCAGTTTGCATGACACTGATTTCCTTGGCATAGATTTTTTTTCAGCGCTGAAAATTGGACATATCAGTACTTGAGGCGGATTGCACGCCGCACATTATAATGCACAGGAGACTGAAAATCAGTTTCAAATCCTCATCTAAAATCTGTGCTCATGGCACGGATTTTCTGATGAGCATATGATACTCATTCTGTGCTGAAAATTTCAGCCTCCAATCCGTTGCATAAAACTAACTTAACCCACCTCCTGCACTCTGAACCCTATCTCGACATTCTATTACTCACCTCCCGCACTCTAAACCCCATCTTCCCCACTATTACACACCTCCCCCACTCTGAACCCCATCTTTCCCTCTATTTCCCATCTCCCGCACTCTGAACCCAAAACTCCCCCTCTATTACCCACCTACCACACTCTGGACCCCATCTCCCCTTCTATTTCCCACCGCCCACATTTTGAACCCCATCTCCTCTACTTTTTACCACCTCCCGCAATCCAAGCCCCATCTCCACCACTATTACCCACCTTCCCCACTCTGAACCCCTTCCCTCACACTCTGAACCCCATGTCCCCCTCTGTTATAAACCTCTAAACCCCATCTTCTCCACTATTACCCACCTCCCCCAGTCTGAACCCCATCTTCCCCTCTATTACATACTTCCCCACTCTGAACCCCAGCTCTCCCTCTATTTCCCACCTCCCGCACGCTGAATCCCAACTCCCCCACTATTACCCACCTCCCACACTCTGAACCCCATCTCCCCCACTGTTACCCACTTCCCTCGCACTCTGAATCCCATTTTCCCCATTATTAACCACCTCCTGCACACTGAACCCCATCTGCCCCTCTATTACCCACCTCCCACACTCTGAACCCCATTACCCCCACTATTTCCCACCTCCCGCATTTTGAACCCCATCTCCTCTCCTTTTTCCCACCTCCTACACTCTGAACCTCATTTCCCCCTCTATTGCCCACCTCCCACACTCTGAACCCCATTTCTCCACTATTACCCACCTCCCCCAGTCTGAACCCCATGTCCCCCTCTGTTATTCTCTTCCCCAATTCTGAATCCCATCACCTGCACTCTGAACCCCATGTGCCCCTCTATCACCCACCTCCCCCACTATGACCTACCCCTCCCTCACTATAACTTACTTCCCTCCCCTCAACTCCCTCTCTCTAACCCACTTCCCCACCTCAAAACACCCCACCCTTACTAATTCACACCCACACCCACAGAAAAACACTCACCTGTCCTGGAGATCAGCAGTCTTCTCTCTTCAGAGCACTCAGGGCTCTGCTGTGGAGAGGAAGCGGAAGCTCTGCCCACTCTTCCCAGTAACACACTGGACGCTGCTGTTGTGAGGTAAGCTCCTGTCCCTGCTGATGAGAAAAGGTGCGGCTGTGACTAACAGCCGGAATCTGTCATGTATGGCGCGAGCTCAGCTCCTGAGCATGCTCCACACCTGTGCCCTTTACCTGCCAGACAGAGATACGTGCCCTTAGCCATCGTCCCGGTCTTGCATTAAGTTTCATGTAATTCCAAATCTACAGGTCATCATAATGGCCAACACACTGTGATTAATATAAAAATACAGTGAAAAAGCATAAGACCAATAAAAGTCACTTCCCTTGTATGTACTAGAATGATTGTTAAGCAGCAAGGTTGTAAGAAATTGCTCCACTAGAACGTCTTCCAAGAACAAACATATGACGTAGGTTATAAGACTTGAGCGTTATAGGTCTACTTCTAGAATGGTAGAAAGAAATAAAGAAAAATAAAGAAACAACAGTTACCAGGTAGGAAAAAAAAATCAAGTGACGCGTTTGGCCTCTTCTTTGTTTGTCTGCTGGAGTTCACGAGCAGATGTAGACTAGCTGGCAGTAGGCAGGGGTGAGGAACATGTGTTTTCTGTTCTTTATGACATGTCAAGCAAATAAGGAAAAAAATGACTTACAAAGGAATTGCCCTGGGTCACCACGTTAGCTGGTAGCAAAGCAACCGAGGATATTATTTACTAGAAAATGTTCCAAACAGCTTACGATTATACATGTCTCATGTAGTTTCATTCATCATGGTCCTAATAGTGGCTATATAATGGAGAGGGCTAGTATCTGTCTGGAGGTTTTCCACCTATAAGTTATGATATCATGTTTTCTCTGCCCTTAGAATACAGCCAATGAAATGGATAGCTGGGTCAGTTAACACAAACTAGTTGCTGGGGCTTAATTTGCTAACATTTATAGGCTTTTTTAAGATGGCATTGAGCTCATGGAAGATGCACCACGTGGAGGTTTGGCAGCATCAAAACCATGATTGCCCCAGTCACCTACAGCTAAAAAAACATTCAGAGAACTTTAAATTTAATTTTATTAATGTAGTAAGTAATGTTCAACACTTAGGTTGGACACATTTATCGGCAAGGGTGCACTGTGGCCAAAAACAACATAGTGAGTTTTACAGTGAATCGGCTCGGTTTTACGATCCTCATTTTTGGCCATGCTTTTTTTTCTTTGCAGATGTTTAAGATGTTCTACCTGTAAAACAACCGACTAATTTGGCTAGAACACAGCTACACATCTGAATCTTAAAATTGCCTACATCCTACATTTTGATTGCCTACATCCTGAGTGTTGGAGCTTATTGTGTAATGTTAATACATTGAACTTAGTTCTAAGACAGTATGCAGTAAGCTCCTAAGCCATCTCTGGTGTCAGCTTCAGACAGAGATAATTTTGTATTATAAATGGCCACTAATCATTCACCAAACTAAATAAATCAGTAGTGATTACAAGAAATTTGGTGATATATCTTATTTGAGTAAAATGCCCTTTTCTCCACTGATCAGTGTCACTTTCTCCATCCCAACCCACTAACCTCATCAAACATGATACAAAACTACTAAACTTAAATGGATTAACACCTTGAATTTTCATTAGGTTTCATGCTGATCACAGAATTCTATGGTGTGTAGGGGAGAAAGGAGTTTCAGAGTAAGACAGAGGCACAGAGGGATGCACAGAAGTGTATGTACTCTAGAGGTTGTGCTATAGAGATATAGGGATTTGTGTGTGTGCACATGTGCATGTGGGAGATATCATAGCAGCTACTCTCAGCTCAGGGACAACTAAAAATTTTAGATGGAGCCTACAGAGGAAAAATGTTAAAAAAATACCAAGAACATAACACATAAGGGTCAGAATTAATGATACTTACACATAACACCTTATAATGAAAGTTATTTGATAGCATAAGTACACTTTAATTCTCCAGAATTTTTGTGTTGCTGTGCAAAACCACATTCCATGTATCATGTCTGATTTCGGAGCCGCACATTTAGGGCAGGCTATCAATCTACCCGGATTTTTTGAGTGGGAAGGCAAATTAAAACCATACACTGCCTTATGAATAATCCTAAAATACGATTCCTTCCATTTCTCATTAGATACAATTCTGTTAAGTTTGTTCCAACCATCAAGCACTATTTCCTGCATCTCCGAAGAGCTGAATTCCTTCCCCCAATAGTTAAAGAGTAGTCCTCCTTTAGATTGGACCACTGGGTCCCTTAAGATTTTGTATAACGATGAGAGGGTATGTTTAATATTAGGGTCTGTCATGAGGCTATCTAGTATCGTGTCAGTAAAGATCACCTGCAGATCCCGTACTCTAGAGCGTACAAATCCCGCCACCTGACCATAGACAAAAAGTGTGAGCGTGGAATATCATGTAGTTGGCTAAAATTTTGAAAGTTCAAGATACAACCCATGTCTGAGTCACAGAGCCGCTGAATCATGAGAGCACCCTTTTCGATCCAAATTTGAAACTGTTTATTTGTTAGGCTTTGGGGAAACTCAGGATGTTCCTGTAGGGGCTGTATTTACTTATGGACCAGGGGAGCTTCCATATTTTTCTGATCGCTTTCCAGGAAGCTATGGTATCCTTAAATAGCAGATTACTTCTGATGTGGGATGGGATGTGGGCAAGCTTAGTGTGTAATAGGGCCACCAATGACCATGGGTTCGCGTATGAAGCCTCTAAGGCGGTATTCGAGTAAAACTCCGTACCCCGAATCCAGTCGAGACAGTGCCTCGCCAGACAAGCCAAGTTATAGGAACGCACGTCCGGGAAGTTGAGTCCTCCTAGGTATTTCGAAAGCTGTAACTTATGGAGAGCTATCCTAGGTCTTTTAGAAGACCAAATAAATTTAATAAAGGCTGAGTCTAAAGTGTTGACATATTTGTGTTTTAATAAAAGGGGAATGGTCTGGAGGGGGTAAAGCAGTTTTGGGAAGGCTATCATGCGAACCAAGTGGCATCTGGCAAAAAGCGATAAAGGTAGTCGTGACCATCTCTCCAAGTCTTTTTTTATCCGTTGTATTTGTGGTGGGAAATTTAAATGATAAATCGATTCTGGAGTGCGCCCTATTTTTATCCCTAAGTATGTGATATACTCCTTCGCTATTTTTACTGACCCTCCAAGATCCACCCCTATATCAGTCCCTGATTTCTTTCCTATATGTAATAACTCAGACTTTGATTCATTTATTTTAAAGCCTGAACAAGCAGAGAAGGCCCTAAGTTGTTGCAACAAATTTTCCATGTCCCTTGTAGGGTTCACCATATAGAATATTACATCGTCAGCAAACATGGAAATTTTTAGTTCTTTCCCCCCCACCAGAATGCCTTCAAAAATGGGATTGGAAAGTATAAATTGGGCAAAGGGCTCCACCGCCAGATTAAATAGGAGCGGCGAGAGCGGACATCCGTGCCTCGTTCCTCGCTGGAGAGTAAAGCTTTGGGATAGAAACCCTGGGATGCACACCCTCGCTTGAGGTTTGGTGTAAAGTACTGACAGAAAGGTTCTAAAGGGGCCTTTTAGATTTATTTTATCCAGAACTAAATTTAACCACCCCCAATCTACCGAGTCAAAGGCCTTTTCAGTGTCTACTGCAAATAGAGCTGCTCCCGGGTATTTAGTTTTGTGTTCCTGGGCCGCGTGCAAAGTTAGCATCACCTTTCTGATGTTGGTTACAGCCGATCTGTGCCTTATAAACCCGACTTGCTGTGGACCGATGAGCTTCGGTATAACCTGGGCCAGTCTGTCCGCTAGAATTTTAGCTAGCAGCTTTAAATCAACATTTATAAGGGAAATCGGTCTGTAAGAACTTGGAGATGTCGGGTCTCTACCCTGCTTGTGGATTACCTTAATATGCGCCATATTTGCCTCTTCTGGAATTGGTTCACCTTGTAAATATTGGTTGTAGAGGTCGGCCAGGGGCTGAGAGATTTGTGATTTTAATATTTTAAAAAATTCTCCTGAAAAGCCATCTGGTACCTGGTCCTTGCCTGCCTTGAGTTCAGAGATTGCCCTCTCTAGTTCTTCTTGAGAGATGGGGAGCCTAGGTCTTGACATTCCTTCTCCGAAAGAGCCGGGAGCTGTTTGTTACCTAGCCAGTTACCAGAGTGATTAGCACTTAGATGTTCATCTGCATACAAGTTCTGATAAAAGTTTCGGAATATTTCCGAGATTGCCCTTCCCGAGTTGTGTAGTAACCCATCTGACCCCTTCAGCGTTGGAATTATCGATTTCGGAGCATTTCCTTTCGCTAGCTTGGCCAAGAGTCGCCCCGGTTTGTTCCCATATTTGAACAAAACCGCTTCAGACTTCAATTGCATAAGTGCCTCTCTCTTCTCTAGCCAAGTTTCATAAGAGCTTTTGGCTTCCCCCCACTTTAACTTGGTTGCCTTTGACGGATGCAGTAGGAATGCTGAGTATGCTTGGCATAGGAGATCACTATGTGTCTTTATTTTGTCTGCTAGCTTCCATTTAAGACCTGCTACATACGAAATTAATCTCCCCCTAAAGACCGCTTTGCCCGCCTCCCAGAAAATTTGAGTGGAAGTAGCAGAGTCCTCACTGTTTGTCCGATATTCTAGCCACCAACCTCTCAGCATCGCTTGGAATTCCTCATCCTGAGCCATGTAACTAGGGAACCGCCAAATGAAATCCGTTCCTTTAGGATTAGTTTCTTGTAATTCTAAAGTAATTGGTGAGTGATCAGAAATTATGTCGTTAATGTCTATTCTGTTCACTCTAGCAAGAAAATCTCATGGGAGAAAAATATGGTCTATACGTGACCAGTTATGGTGGGGGTGTGAATAATGCGTGAATTCTCTATCTTCTGGGTGTAAAACTCTCCATGTACCTATCAGCCCCAAGTGTTCTACAAATTTTGCCAGGGGTGTGGGATGTTCCAAGCCTCCAGTCCCCACTCTTTTCCTATCCTCTCTTGTGGACATTACCATGTTCCAGTCCCCCCCAATTATCTTGTTGGGAAGTACATCCGGATGGATCTCTTGTTCTAAAGAATTTAAAAATTTAGCTTGCCCCATGTTTGGCCCATAAACACTGTATACGGATGTCTTCAGTACCCGCGTGGAGGTGAACCCATGCCCATCGTCCCTCCGCATCCGTTTTCGCATTGAGAATATTTCCCGGTAAGTAGTGTTGAGCGATTTTTATCGACAAAGTTGAAATCGGCAAGGTTTTTATGGTGATCGAAATTTCCAGATCATGCGATAATTAAGGTTAAAATCTGTGCATATCTATTAAGATCGCGCCTTTTTGGCGCTATCCTGTAATTTTGGCGGCAGAACATCAGATTACAGAATAGAGCAGGGTGAGATGTGTGTGCGACGTCATGACTGGGATGTGTATGGTTGCGATTGGCTGGAAAAATCACATGACCTCGTTTTACATAGAAACAGCGGTTCCTGTTTCAGCCTCAGTGTCTCTCAGCGTCTCATAGGGATAGGACCTGCGCTCTGCCTGTGGCCAAACAGCTCAGCGAATTAGTCTATTTCTGCACAGAGAAACCTCTACTATTAGCTATGATCCTTCCAATTTAGTTAGATTAGAGATTTGAAGATTTTATGTAGTTAGCTAGAGAATTTTAAAGAAGCATCTACCGCTGTAAATTCACGGCGGTGGGAGTGGGGGGGGGGGGGTCCGGGGGGCGAACACAGACAAGCTTTTTAAAAAGAAACTGATAAAGTTCACCCAAGATTAGTGTGACATTGTAGTGGAATATTTTTATTATTAACGGTTTGCTATTAAATTTTTCCCCTGGATATTGGGCGCCGAACTTATTTTGGGATACACATCATTTTTTAAAATGCAGGTCCTTTTTTAGCTGCAAAACCCCATTTTTTTTTAGTATACATTTCAGATGGGTGTTCATTTTCAATTTTACCATTACCCCCTGTGACTGTTGATATATCCACCTCAGTTAAAAATTTCAATCCCGCAATCTTGTATCAGCACAGGTTTTTTTTTGCCAAAAATACCCCTGTACGTACGAAAATAACAGTTCTGTTTTTGACTTTTGGCACCCCGCATTGTTCTTTAGCAGCATCTACTAAAATCTTAAAACGCAATTCTTTTTTCACCCCAGGTTTTAAATTTAAGGGGCAAAAAAAAACGTTTTTTATACCAAAACATAACAGTTACGTGTTTTTTTACTTTTGCACACCCAGCATTTTTCAAGACGCAGATCACGTAAAACTTAAAAAGGCAATTTTTAAAACACCCCGGTGAATTGAAGGTGCAAAAAATTCTTTATTTTACCAAAACATAACAGTTACGTGTTTTTTACTTTTGCACACCCACATTGTTCAGACCAGCATCTACGTAAAAATTTTTAAAAAGCAATCTATATTCACCACAGGTGAATGAAAGGGCAAAAAAAATACCTTTTTTTTACCAAACATAACAGTTACGGTTTTTTTTCTTTTGCGCACCCCCGCATTGTTCATGAGCAGCATCTATAAATCTTAAAAAAGCAATTTATATTCACCACAGGTGAATTGAAAGGTGAAAAAATATCGTTTATTATAAACCCAAAAAATAACAGTTTTCGTGTTTTTGACTTTTCGCACCCACATTGTTCATTGACGCAGCATTACGTAAATCTTAAAACAGCAATTCATATTCACCCCAGGGGAAATTTAAGGTGCAAAAAAAAATCGTTTATTATCCAAAAAATAACAGTTTAGTGTTTTTTTACTTTGCGCACCCCAAAATTTTTCATTGACCAGCATTACGTAAATCTTAAACAGCAATTCTAATTTTCCACAGGGAAATTTAAAGGGCAAAAAAAAAAATCCGTTTATTTTTACCAAAACAAACAGATAGGTTTTTTGGACTTTTGCCCCATCCCCATTTTTGATAACACCTTGCAGTTAAAATTTAAACCAGCAATTTTGTTTTTATTAGATGATTTGGAAAACTGT
>JAODAL010022892.1:0-63783 GCA_025379985.1 Phyllomedusa bahiana | reverse complement strand
CTTAAATAAATTAAGGGGCCCGGCCCGACCTTAAATGGGGGCCCCAATCTAGACCCCTAACAATTTAAAGGGAACCTGTCACATAGGTTAAGCTACCCTTGCTAAGGGAAGCACAAGCTAGTGACAGACATGCTATTTCCAGCACTGTGTCACCTATTCTTTAAGATACAGCAATTTCAGAGTATTTACTGCTTAAATCTATCAGTTTGCAGCCTGTTCTGACAGAGAAGAAACCAGCTTATTCATGAGCAGCTGTCCACCCCCGGCTAGCTACATCCACTCACAGCTGATTCAACCCTATACTTTGAAAAGGTTAGAAACCTGTGAATAACCAAGAGGTGGGTGGGGCTAGCCGTGGGTTGGGCGTGGTTAACACCGGTTCATGAAGAAGCTGGACTCTTCTCTGGAAGGACAGGCTGCAAGCTGCCAGATTTGAGCTTTAAATACTCTGAAACTGCTGCATCTTACAGAATAAGGGACCAACGCTGGAAACAGCATGTCTGTCACTAGCTTGCACTGTCCTATACAAGGTGGCATATACTGTGTGACAAGTTCCCTTTAAATGCCAGAACTAGGACCCTAAAAAAATCCAGAACCCAGACCAGACCCCTAAAGTAATCAGTACTGTTGACTAAATCCCTACATTCATTCAGACCTCAGACCAGACCATAAATAAATTTAAGCCCAGACCCATCAATTAATCCAGACCGCAGACACCTAAGTTATTTTAGACCCCAAACTAGGACCCTTAATAAATTTAGACCTCAGACCAGACCCTACATTTTTCAGGCTCCCGAACAGACTCCTCAATTCATTCAGAACCTAGTCAAGATCACTGCATATTCAATCCCCAGGCCAAACCCTTAAATTAATGCGGAGGCCCCAACACTGACCCCTAACCTGATTCAAACCCCAGACCAGACACATAAATATGTGCAGACACAAGACCAGATCTCTAAATGAATCCAGACATGCAACAATATCTGGTCCCCCACCAGATCATAATAATTACCTTCCTTGATTTTGGACTACTCTTTAGGTCCAGGCACCACCACTCGGGTCCTGATATTTTTTATCTTCTGGGTTACTGGCCTTTACCTATTAGATGGAGCCTGAAGCGTTTTATCCATTGGGTACACTGGACAGTTACCGAGGGCCCCACAAGCAAAGGGGCCCCAGGTGACCAGTGCACATGCCTTGGATCCCTAAGTCAGCACTGCTCATTTATACTGATTGTGTGTTCTTAGGAAATTAAAACTGTTAAAAGCCATGTTGGATCAGGGAGCCATCAGCTCGCTACCCTGCCAATCAGTCTTGCAGGCTGCAAGGTGTCCCGACTTAGATGATGTAATGATATGGATGTGCTTAGGAGTGGTTAGAGGCATGGCCTCATATGGTGTCATGTTGGGCATGCCTAGAGGCATGTATTAGTGTGATGTCACATATTTGATCAGGACCCACTGAACTGCTATGCCCGGGGGCCAAAAATGCTGCTAAGAAAGCCCTGGATGAACCTAGTAAATAACTGCTAGCTTCAAAAAAGGGGCAATGGCAGACTAAATCATTATACCCATGAAAACTACAACTGAATAAAAAGCCATCAATCAGGCACATCAACAAATCTTGGCATGTGGCAATGCATAAACTTAATTACAAAACCATTATTATTGTGCCAAAAATAGAAAAAACTATATACATTAAGAATTGCACAGTTGATTTCCAACACTAGAATAACGTGTTTGTATAACGTTGATTCAATAAATTTGTTCTCAACAAATATAACTTACCTTACAACAATACCAATCTGTCATAGGGCTTCACTGATGGAAATAAAAAAAGTAATAAAAAAAAAATTTGCTACATCTGACTTAGCTTTAAACATTGTGGGCAAATGTTTAAATAAAAGACAATACCTAATGCATTGCTCTTTTGATTTTGCTTTTTTTCAAAGTAAAGAGCAGTTCTTTATCTCTTTGCTCGTTTCCTCAGCCGCCAGGACCCTTCTCTCTGCTTTAGCAGCCCTGACAGGATAGGGTATTTATTCCCTGCAGGTGTCTGACAAAGTGAGCGTCACAGTGCGTGTTTATGGTTTTCTACTGACCTATGCTACCCTTTAGAAGCTATGCAGGCCGTCCTGACTGATGTTTAAAAAACATTTTTTATATTTTTTATAACAATGTCCCATATAACAGGCTCTGCTGGGAATAACAGAGCTGATATGTCAGTCACTCGCTTTAGAACTGTCCAAAACCTGAACAGAAAGTGGGAGCCTGAAGCTTGGCTGTGAAGAGCAGGATCTGTGAAATAGCATGGTGAAAAAGCCCTTGAAAGAAAGAGGTTGTCCATGTGATTTAAATTAAGGATTTAAGGTACTGCTTTCCCAAAAAAAAACAACTAATTTGTTATATTACCGTTGGGATATGTCCTAAATTAGGGAGAGATATTGGTCCGGAACTCAGATGTATAATTGAGAAAATATGGAAAGCTTTTATAACTTTGTAAAAAATGCTGGTGCCGGTAAGGTTCTACGCAGCAGAATTACTCTGGTTATCCCTTTACAGTAGGAGTGGATGCTTGGCTGCATATTGGCAAACCGTGGTAATTAGCGTGGAATTGTTTATACCATGCAGAAGGGGATGTAACTGGTATGTAATGACAATGGCGCCCCTTAGTGATTCAAGTACCATCATTTTGCCATTTTTTAAATAAAAAAAAAATATAAATAGTTACACTAATTGGTCTCGCTGCGTCTGTAAAAGTCTGATCTATTAAATTTAACATTAATTTATCCAATATGCAGAACACTGTAGAAAAAAAAAAATCCAAACTCCAAAATTGTGGCATTTTTGGTAATTTAGGGCCACATGTATGGGAATTTGCTGTTTAAATGCCAAATTTCATGTGCATTATAATAGCATAGAATGCACATGATTTATGAACCTGCCTACATGGGTCATACCATCAAGTGCATTTTAGCGCTAAGACGACATTTCTGGCTCAGCTATACTACTTGAAAGTGCTCTACCTGTTCAGCAGTAATGTGCCTAGAATTGCCGTACCTAAGCTATAAATATGTAGCTTTGTACGATCTAGTGTGCCCCGCCACCCACAACGACCCCGAGATTCGACACATTAACAAAGTGTGCTCTTTGCTCTGTATGAGCCTGATGATGGGTGTTCGGAAGAATTTGCATAATTTGGCGAAACGGGGCTGTGTTAGATCTCAAGCTGAAAATACGCCAGACTTCTATGCAGCCCCATTCATACATGTCCCCCTTATAGTCCCAATTATAATTGAAATAAAAAAGTGATTTTAAAAAAGTCAAATCTTATCCAATAATTGAAACAATTGAAAGTAAACTTTCAGCAGAAAAATGCAAAAAATTACTCAGATCATTAGGTGGAAGCCTTCAAACAAGTTTTATTGGTCACAGAAAATGGTGCCGCTTCACCAAATTTAAGAAATACTGTAGAATGGTACTATAAACAAAACCCTTCATCTTTGGTATTGCCAGTATCATATCAACCTAAGAATACAGATACACATCATATATATCAAGAGGGGAACGCCGTTTAATACAAAACCCAAAAAAACATCATACGAGCACTTTTTTTCACATTTCATACCAACTTTCTTGTTTTTTTTTTTCAATTTCCCAGCTTATTCTTGTGGTCAATACCAATGGCACCATTAGAAAGTACAATCTTGGTCCGCAAAATAAAGACTAATATGTCTATTTAGGTGGAGAAATAAAAAGTTCTGGACATGGGAGGGTGGCAAGATTGAAACAAGATGGAAAAAAAAGGCTTGGTCCTTAAGAGGTTAAAGGGGTTGTCTCATCTCAAAGTTTCATAGGGATGCACGAATGAAAATAATGCTGCTCCTTGCTCTCGTCACTTACTGGTCATAGCTGTCTGTTATTAGCATATGTTGCTCTGTGTATTCAAGCTCATGTAATTAGATAAATCTCCTGCTGTCAGGACCAGGAAGCTTCTGAGCGTAAAAGTAAAAACATGCAGTAATTACTCGGCTTTTGTCTGAAGTATCAGATAAACACAAGCTCTCTCTGTCCGAAGTTTGTGAGCTGCCCACCACCTGTGTGATGACCTCACTCCCTGCGATCAGATAGTAACTAACAAACACTGGAGGAGAAATATTATCAGGTCGCGTCACTTGGGAAACAGGAGAGAGCACAGAAGAAAAAAAAGATTAACAAAGCGATATATTTGGAAAACGTCTTCATTTAGTGTTCCAACTTGTTGAAAGTCTAATCTTGTAGCGAGACAAACCCCCTTTAATGGACTAATGGGGTACACCATCCAGACAATTCTGCCATCTCCACACGAGGATGTGGTAGAAATGTCTAGTAGATATGGGTGTTTGTTGAGCCAAAGGTGTTATTGGTGATATGTTGTCTATAGGTGAAATGTCATTCAAACCAGAATTGGCAACATGGATCGAGAAGCTGCAACCATGTCTTGGGGGCAAAATCACAATACTATAAACTAATTCAGCTATCCAACAATGGTAATGTAATAATGAACACAAATGTTTTAAAATTAACAGTCACCGAATAATATACACGTATACAGGGTATGTACACAAAGGATTGGCGGCATAGCAACATGTATGGTGCAATATTCATAAAAGGGGTCAAAAATACAAGGACGTTAAGCTTTACCTCTGTTGTGGTAAAATGTTTGAGGTTTTCTCAGAGATGCTATCTGGAGTATCTCACTGAAAATAAATGTATACGCCGTTCCAGCATGGGGGTTCATGAAGGATCGGTCCTGTCAGATAATCTCATCAGCTTATATGGGGAAGTCAGTCCCTAGACTGGATCGGGGTGAGGCATGGAGGTCTTATACCCCAAGATTTTTCAAAAAGCATTTGATACTGTTCCACATAAAAGGTTGGAAAGAAAAAATGGAATGCTTGGGCTGGGGGAAAAAGTGTGCAAGGGGGGTAAGGAAAATGGTCAGTGAAGAAAAAAAAAGGGGTTTGGGAATTTTCCCCCTTTCCAAAAATATGACAAAAAGAGTATGTCTTAGTGTTTGGGAAGGGGGTTTTTGTGGGTTCGTGCCCTTTATCCCCGCTTATAACCAGCGGGGGGGTCAAACTGCTAATTTTATTAACAATTGCCCGGGTTTCAGCCGGGATGGACCTGCCCCCCATCCCCCAATGTTAAAACCCGTTCCCCTGTGTCCCCAAACGGTTTGCATGGTAGTTTAAAGCCCTTTTGAAGGCGCCATGGGCCCCCTTGTTTTTGTTTTACTACTTCTTTGGCCCCAGACGGAAAAGGTAGAAAAAATTTCCCCATTTTTGTACCCCTAATCCCTTGTCTATAAAATGTTTTAGGCTGTATTTTTTAAATGGGATCGGGACTTTTTTGGTTTCCCGGTTCCCAAAATATTTTGTAACTTTTTATTTTTTTATTTGAAAAAGGATAAAAAGGGGAGCGTTTTGAGCTTTTTATATAGATTTTTTTTAAAAAAGTTACATTTTTAAAAAATTTTAAAATTAGTATTTAAAAGTGTAAAAAAAAAATTATAATTGGGAAGGGTTCCCCAAATCGCCCCCTTTTCCCCTTTTTTCAAATAAAAAAAAAAAAAAAATTTAAAAAGCTGATCTTTTAAAAAATTTTTAACTTGTTTTACCCTTAACTGAACACCATAGAAAAAAAAATATTCCCCCAAAAAATTGCGGGGTTTTTTGCCCCTTTTTCATATCCCCCCCCCCCCCCCCCCCCCCCCCCCCCCTTTTTTTTTTTTTTTTTTTTTTTTTTTTTTTTTTTTTTTTTTTTTTTTTTTTTTTTTTTTTTTTTTTTTTTTTTTTTTTTTTTTTTTTTTTTTTTTTTTTCTTTTTTATAAAAAATTTTTTCGGGTACTGTTTTAAAATTTTCCTTTAAAAATAAAAATTTTTTCCCCCCCTAGGTGTTTTAAAGGCAAAAAGTTATTTTTCCATTAAAAGGGGAAAAATTTTAAAATTTTTTTAATTTTATTTTTGGGAAAAAAACATTTGAAAAAACATTTTAATTTTGGGGTTTTCCCGGTTTTTTTTTTTAGAATTTTTTATTTCTGTTGAATACAGGGAACACCCTAAATTTTTACCAAAAATTTAACGACATAAAAAAAAATTCCCCCAAAAAAAGGTCAAGTACGTTTTTTTTTCACATTTTGCCCCCCTTATATTTTTTTTTAGTTTCCCCGTATAATTTTTATGGTAAAATAAAAAACACCATTAAAAAATACTTTTTGTCCCGCAAAATAAAAGTTTCATTTTGCAGGCCCAGAAAAAGGACCCAAATCTATCATACATTTTTTTGCACACCCTGTGTGTATTTAATAATGTTGTGATGGGGAAAAAATCCTTTCATGTATATATAAGAATATACCCCAGCACATTTTTTTCCCCAAAAATTTGTATTTTGGGGTAGTTTACCATGGTCTGGCTGTTTTTTTGCAGGTTTAAAATAAAGGGGGCCCGTGTTGAGCCCAATACTACAAGTCGGTCAGGCCCCAAACTTTTCCCCTTTTAAACCCCGGGTCTGGCTGTTTTTCCCGGGCGGGGTCACAATACGGGGCAGTTTTGACCCAATCCAAAAGTCTTGCTCAGGCCAATCTTTAAATTCGGGTTTGGCTGTTTCTTCTGCAGGTCTAATTCGGGGCAGGTGGGACCCAAAATACAAAAAGTCTGGCTCAGGCACCCCTTTCCCCTGGTCTGGCTTTCCTTTTACGGTTTTACAAAACCGGGTTTGAAAGGGTAGGGGCCAAATTTACCACAAGTCTGGCCAGGCCCCCACCTTTACCCTGGCCCGGACTGTTCCTTGCGGGTTTCTTTCATACAGGGTAGTGAAAAACCCACTCCCAAAAGTCTGGTCGGGGCCCCACCTTTCCCCGGTTGGCTGTTCTTCTGAGGTCATAATAAAGGGCAGTTTTAAAACCCAATAAAACAAGTCTGGGCTCAGGCACCCCTTTTTCCCCTTTCCCCTGGTCGGGGCTGTTCTTCTGTGGTTTATACATACAGGGCAGTTTTTGGGCCTTTACCAAAGTCGGGCCCCGGAAACCCCCTTTTTACCGGGTTTTGGCTGTTCTTCTGCAGGTCTTTCATAAAGGGCAGTGTAGACCCAATACCAAAAGGTCGGGGCTCGGCCCCACCTTTCCCCTGGTCGGGCTGTTCTTCTGCAGGTCTTCATACAGGGCATTTTTGATCCGTTTCGACAATTCTGGCTAAGGCACCCCCTTTCCCCCGGGGTCTGTTTTTCTGCAGGTAAAACTTTCGGGGCAGTGTAGACCCCGGATCCCAAACAATTTGGGCTCGGGGCCCCACCTTTCCCTTTTTTCCTGGTCTGGCTGTTCTTCTGCAGTTTCCAAAACATACAGGACATTTGGAGCCACTCCCAACAAGTCGGGTTTCAGGCAATCTTTCCCTGGTTTTTGGGTGTTCTTTTTGCGGGGTATACTTTACGGACAGTGTAGATTTCAATCCCCACAAGTTGGCTACGCCCACCACCTTTTTCATGGTTGAATGTTCCCTTGAGGTCTTACATACGGGCAGTGTAACCCAATACCAAAAGTCGGGCTCAGGGCGCCACCTTTACCCTGGTTGGCTTTTCCCTTTTGCAGGTCATAAAACAGGGCAGTGTAAAACCCAAATACCAAAAGTCTGGCTCGGGCCCCCCTTTACCCGGGTTTGGCTGTTCTTCTGCAGGTCATACATACAGGGCAGGGGTAGAGCCAATCCCCAAAAGTCGTCAGGCACCCCTTTCCCCTGGGTTGGCGGGTTCTTCTGAGGTCAACATCGGGCTTTTGTTTAGAGCCAATACCAAAAGTTGGCTCAGGCCCCAAAACCTTTACCCGGGTTGGGCTGTTCTTCTGCAGGCCCAACATACGGGGCAGTTTTGGGGGTTTTCAATACCAAAAGTCTAGTCAGGACCCCCTTTTACCTGGTTGGTGTTTCTTCTATGGGCCCATTTACGGGCGCATTTGTGTAGAACCAATAGGAACAATTTGGGCCCCGGGGCCCTCCTTTTTAACCCTGGTCGGGGCTGTTCTTCTGCGGGTCTTTAATACAGGGGTGTAAAACCCCACTACCAAAAGGGTTGGTTTTGGCACCCCCTTTTAACCCGGTTTTGGGATGTTCTTCTGTGGGTTTCCAACATACAGGGCAGGTAGACCCAAATCCCACAAGTCGGCCCCTGGGGCACCCCTTTCCCCCTTTAACCCCGGGTTTTGGGTGTTTTTTCTGCAGGTCCTTCTTTAACAGGGCGGGGTTGTAGACCCAAATTCCAAATTTGGAAAAGGCCCCCCAAAACCACCTTTCCCCTGGTCTGGCTTTTCCCTTCTGCAGGTCTACATACAGGGCGGTGTAGGGGCCAAAAACCACAAGTCGGGCTCAGGCACCACCCTTTACCCCGGTCTGGTTTGTTCTTCTGCGGCTACTTTAATACGGACAGTGTGGCCCCTTTTCCCACAGGTTGGCTCAGGCACCACCTTTCCCCTTTGGTCTGGCTGTTCTTCTGCAGGTCATACTTACAGGCGCAGTCTAGTCCCCAATCCCAAAAGTCGGGGCTCGGGCCCCCCCAACCTTTACCCTGGTCTGGCTGTTTTTTTGCGGGGTCCTTACATACGGGGCCCGTTTTAGAGCCAATACCCCCCCGGGCCCGGGCCCCCGGCCCCAACCCCCCCCTTACCCGGGGCCCGGGCGTTTTTCCCGGCGTTTCTTTACTAAAAGGGCAGGGGAGGGCCCCTTTTCCCAAAAAGGCCGGGCTCAGGAAACCCCTTTCCCCTGGTGGGGCTTTTCCCCTCTGCAGGTCATACATTAAAGGGCGTATAGGGGGAATACCACAAGTCTGGCTCAGGCACCCCCTTTTACCCTGGTTGGCTGTTCCTCTGAGGTCATACATACGGGGCAGTATAGAGCCAATACCACAAGGGGGGCCCTCAGGCACCCCCCTTTCCCCTGGTCTGGCGGGTTCTTTGCGGGTCATACTTTTAAGGCGCATTTGTAGTGCCATACCCCAAAGTTGGCAAAAGGAACCCCCCTTTTTCCCCTGGTTTTCTTCTGCAGGTCAACATATGGGGTTAGTGTAGAGGCAAATTTCCACAAGTCTGGCTCAGGCGCCCTTTTCCCTTGGTTTTTGGTTTGTTCTTTGCAGGTCATACATACGGGCAGGGTAGACCCAAAAAACCACAATTTCTGGTTTCCGGGGCACCCCCTTTCCCCGGTTGCTGTTTTATGGGCCCTAAAAAATTACAGGCGAAATTTGTGGGGCCCAATTTCACAAGTCTGGCTCAGGCACCACCTTTACCCTGGTCTGGCTGTTCTAACTGTTCTGCACCAAAGTTTTGGCGTCAAAGAATCATAAATGTCTCTACTTCTACTAATGTGGTGCGACGTTTCCAGAACACCCCAAAACTTTGACGCTGAACCGAGGCACTTATCGCGCCAAAGTTTGGAGTATGTCTGTTCATACATCTTTAGAACTGGTCTACTACAGCTTTTTGAGGCCAGAATTCTGGTGCAGCCCCGTTCATACATGTCACCCTAGGTTTGCCTTCAGAGCCATAACACCTGGACCTTCTACAGGCCTCCAAAAAACTGAAGGAATGACAAAAGCAAAAGTGAATGTCGCTGTTGCCCTGAAGTATGTGCTGGAGGCTTTAACAGAGAAACCTCAACATTCATTGTTCACCGAATTTCAGCAAAACAAGATTCTTATTCTTGGGCAGGGTTTCCATTTCTATGAAAGGGGACATAAGTACTGGCAAGGATCAACAACCCTGAAATTGCTCTGTCTATAGATGAGAGTCTCCCGTTTAGCTGATAACATGTTTAAAGGTACACTGCCATTCAAACAATCTTTTCACATATTGACAGCAATATGAGACAATCATATGGATTTTTTTTATTAGGTGTTTTTTTTTTTTATATAACCTTTTAAAGTTCCCTTATGTACATTATTCCCTCTGACTTGTAAGTATTATCAGCACTACCTGATAAGTGTGAATCTCCCTTCCCCGTTGCAGAAAAGGATTAAGACATTATCCTTTCATGTATTGCTCTTTTCATTGCGCTAATCTGATCTATCACTGTCCATAGAATTATAGAGTGAGCATTATGTCCTTACCTACTATTTGTACAGAAACAGCACAGAGATAAACAGCAACTATAATTGAGATTAGTTTTATCTACTATTTAGGAGTTTTATCTCTTTTCTAATCAGTGACTCAAATTTCACCACAGTTGTGTTGAGACAAAATTTGTGTTGGCTATGGGCCCGTACAGCAGTGGCACTATGGGTCTCAGAGA
This sequence comes from Phyllomedusa bahiana, assembly GCA_025379985.1. Classification (NCBI taxonomy): domain Eukaryota; kingdom Metazoa; phylum Chordata; class Amphibia; order Anura; family Hylidae; genus Phyllomedusa; species Phyllomedusa bahiana. Next base: position 53,471 of record JAODAL010022892.1, on the reverse strand, counting down.
GGCTACTCTCTGTCACAGCTTGCAACACCTTTGCATTACATATGGGGTTGCTCCAGTCATGAAGAACAAGAAACTTTTTGTGCCTCTGTGTGTCCTTGGGGCTGCTTCACCACAACCTTTCACAGAAACTCTGCTGCACAAAATAGGAGTATCTTTCCCAGGCAACTGAATGGCTTTATGACCTTTTTGGAAAACAGTACTTTAAAGAAGTGCTCCATTTATAAGGGATGTTCCCATCTTGCACATATTGATAGGAAATGCCATCAAATTGTAATAGGAGTGGGTCTCACCTATTTTGGAAAGGGCCCCGAAAAGTCTTGGTACCAAATGGAGAGTCGATCATGCTTGCACACATCTCACCATTCTGTTCTATGGGAGTTCTGAGTATAGGTGAGCAGTGTATTCGACTGTGCTTGGAACTTCCATAGAACAGAATGGAGAGTCAATCATGCTTGCACACAACTCACCATTCTGTTCTATGGGAGTTCTGAGTATAGGTGAGCAGTGTATTCGACTGTGCTTGGAACTTCCATAGAACAGAATGGAGAGTCAATCATCTTGCACACAACTCAGCATTCTGTTCTATGGGAGTTCTGAGTACAGGTGAGCAGTGTGTTTGGCTGTGCTTGTAACTCCCATAGAACATAATGGAGAGTCGTGCACAAGCCAGAGCGACTCTTAATACTGTACTGACATTTTTGGCAGCCTGTTCCTGATGGCTGGTTTCTATTGATTTGCCACCAAAGTGTAAGAAGAGAACACTCCTTGCAGTGTAAAACAATGTGTTCTTACCTCTCCAGTTGCCTGGTGACTCAGCGTAGAACCTCCAGTGGACGTTCTTTAATAGCTACCAGCCTGTGCCACCATAGCCAGCCACAATCAGTGGCCTCAGCGATCACGTGCCAGACCATTGCTGAGCTGTTATGCCAATAGCGGCATCTGCACACTTTGCTACACCTTTATTTTGCAAAGGACTGTCTGTCTGCTGTACATGGTGGCAGTGCCAGTAGCTGGTGGTAAGTGTCGTTTTACCAATGTTTATAACCCAACATTGGCTACATGGGGTCAAGTGACGTAATAAATGGCTGAATTTGGCTCCAGTAGAGCAATAGTGCCAAACACTGCCTGAAATCTTGAGGAGCCTGCTCAAAGTTTGGGACTCTAGCAGAACAGAACTGCCATAGGTTTGTATGCCAGGGACCATGGACAAAGAGACAGAGTAACAGGGAGCCTGGAAGTACAGGTGCAGCCTGGTCCAGGGGAGCCGCTATGGAACAGACGGTATATTTGAAAAAGAGACCAGAGGTTCCAGAATTGGTGAAGTGTGCTGCGACAGATGACACAATTGTTGTTGCAAAGAGAAAAGCCTGAGAAGAGTGAGCAGTTTGTACAAGTCTTGCAGCCATTGTTGGGTCAGTCTGGGGGTTATGGTAGAGCCAACTGTGAGTTATAAAGAAAAAAACTATCCTATCTCTATTGGGAAAACCCAATAAGAAAAAGAGGGAGAGAGCAGAAGTCCATTTCCCAAAAAAATAAGTAAGGACCATGTCTGAAACGCGTTGTTTGTTTTTTTAACTGAACAGATTTTGCTTTATGTAGTGCTGAGGTTTTTTTTCATATTTTATTTAATGCTATTAGTAAAATCTAGGTTTTTTTTAATTTTTTTACTCACTTTTTTTTTATTTTTGGGAATCCGGGCTTCTGCTCTCTCCCTATTTTCCCTTTTGGATTTTCCCAATAAACATAGGAGTTTGAAGCTACGTGTATACCATTACATTTGTATTAAGGTGAGCTGGATAAGTACATTTTTTTGTGTGTGTAGTGGAGTTTTACTTTCAGTGGAGTTCAGAGGGACAGTATCACATCCAAAGGGCTTTTGGAAGTAGTGCCAAATGTTAGAGAGTTAACAATCTTCCTGCATACCAAAGTGAGAGGTTCAAGTGTAAACTGCAAGTTGAAGTCATCTGTATGTAGTTACTGCTTTTATTACTCCCGTTCCCAGATATACTGAGTTCCCCAAAGAGTCAATACCCTTTACTAGCAAGCAGTTAGAGTATTCTTGTCACATGTTCGCAGAAGCCTCCTGGGCTTCCAGAAGAGTTGACATGTCATCCAGATGCCAAAGTAAAAAGTGGGTGCTGGTTTTATCAGCATTTAGAGAGATGCTTTACAGCAGCTACATGGACATAGGAGCCTGTGAACAGGAGCAGACCCATTGACTTCTATAGGAGAGTTTTCTAGGTATGATCGGTAAAGTCACTGTGCAGGAATGGGGGAGGCGCGAGTCATTTTGCTCAATGGGGATGGGTTCACAAAGCATTTTTCAGGCAATATTGTGAATTGCGGCATGAATTTTACAGATAAAAAAGCGTATGCTCCTTTAACTAATTTCACACATATTCCACATAGCTCTTGTCCATCACCCCAGCAATACACTGTACAGTGAAAATCAGCACTGAAATTTTTTTTTTCCCAAAGCACCCACCTAAGTATGATAGTGTAATATGCTATAAATAACAGTCATGCAGTTACCAAATAATACACCTATATATAGAGCAAATATACCATAGGTGTTATGTGTTATCATCATAGTGTTACTAAAAAAAAATCCCACCATAGCAAGACCCAAAAATATTACTACTTAGGAACCAAATAATACTGCCGGACCATGACCAAATGCGACCACCACATGTGAAAGTTGTATGTAGGTGCTCTGCAGAAATAAAAGTGATTACACTGCAGTTACATCCAGTGACTCACAGGTGACCCCTTCTCTGATGAGTTGTTCAGTTTCTATTTTCTTCTCCATCCGACCCAGACTGCCTCGATGATATCTGGCCATGACATGTCTCTGCAGAATTTACCACACAAACATTTTAGCATTCTCCTTTTTCTAGCATCTATAAACCTACCTACCTAGTGGAGGGGTTTATAAACTTCTCTACTTAAAAGGGGCATATATATGAAAGCATGGTGACGCCCCATCCCCCACAACAGCCTACTTTCCTACTGTATTTATATTAGTGCCACGACAGTGTGCACCTATGCTCATTTTTTTCAAAAAAGGTTTTTTGGATGTGCAAACCCATACATTGTTTCTAGTTTACCTGAGCTAGACTTGTCATTTCTGCGCTAGAATGCGCCTGATTTATGACCTGCAGTAGACCGGGTTCATAAATCAGGCGTATTCTACACTATTCTTTTGCGCAGAAAAATTGCTGTCTAAGCGCCAGAAATCATACATGTCGCCCATAGTAGATGCTAGTTAAAAACTATTTTGAATGGTATAAATTTCTGTCTTACACGCAGAAATTTTTGAAGTTTGAAAATGCCAAACTTTTCAAGATTTTCACAACATTTTGATATTTTTCACAAATAAACAAGGATTGTATGGACCAAAATGTCTTACTAACTTAAAACACAATGCATCACGAGAAAACAATCTCTGAATCACACGGATAGGTAAAAGAGTCAAAAAGTTATTCTCACATAAAGTGTCACATAGTTTTATACCTGAACACTATTGAGAAAAAAAAAATTCTAAACACCAAAACCGTATTTTTTGGGTTGTTTCACATCCCCAAAAAATTGGAATGAAAAATGATCCAAAACTACACTTCAACACAAAAAATGAGCCTTCACTCAGGTCTGTAGGTGAAAAAAAACAAAAAAAAATATTGGTTGCATAAAATGGTGCTCCGCCACATATTCAAGAAATGGAGAATGTTTTTAAAACAAAAAACCCTACATTTGACATCACCGGATTCATACTGACCTGCAAAATACAAATAATACATCATTCATACTGAGGAGTGGACACCATATAAACAAAACCCCTGCATGGTTGTGCAAATACTTTTTACACATTTAGATTTTTTTTTTTTCAGATGTTAAGTACATGCATGGTAGGGTCAAGGTCACCATTAAAAAGTAATTTTTTTTCAACAAAAAACAAGCCCTCATCTATGTAGATGGGAAAATAAAAAAAAGTTATGGCTATTGGAAGGGAGGAAAAAAATTATGTCCTTGTGATAAAAATAACATAAAGGTCTAATGTATCATGAAAACAAGGCAAAAAAAAAAAAAAAATAGCAGAATAACCAAGTGTGAGAAAGCATTTAAAGCATTCAAACCTGTGTGTACTAAAAAGAATAAAAATGTGCCTGATCAGAAAGGGGGGTAACAGGTTAAATTGATGTACTGAAAACAGGACAAGTATAAGGGCCAATTGTGATGACTAGCTGACTGGGTCAGAGCATCTCCAAAACATCAGGTGTTTTTGGGAGTTCCTAATATGCACTGGTTATTACCTAGAAAAAGTGCTCCAGAAAAGACATTTAGTGAACTGGCTACAAGCTTAGTGACGCATGTCTGATCTCACAATTTAGTGGACTTAAATTTTTAAACACCAGGCCTGAAACGGTCTTAAAAGGGTTTTCTCACCATGCTGTTTCACTGAGCAGCTTTCATTCATGCATCCTGTCTTTTCCTGGTCACGCTGTGGGTGATTAGCATATCAGCTCCATACACAAAGGCCTGCGATTTACTCTGACATGAGAGTAGGAGAAGTTTATCTGAAGTGAAGTGAAGCTTCAGAGCTAAAGTAAACAAAAGTCATTAGTCTCCATTGTTTGTTAGATCAGATAACATTCAAGCTCTCAAGCTGCCAGCAGTTCTGTGCTCAGACCTGGGTGATGACATCATCCCTGCTATCAGCAGGAAAAAGGGGGCAGAGCAAGTCCATCGCCTAGAGAAACCTGAGAGCACTCAGAGCTGATAAAATCCCATTGATCTCGTCAACAAAGCAAAATAAACAAAACAATGTATTTAGAAAATGTATTTTTTTATTGTTCCCTACATGTCAAAAGCTAATCTTTGTAGTGAGACAAGCCCTTTAATTACCAGCTAAATGTTTCAGTTTTTGCCTCCCTACATTTCAACAGCTGTATGAGGCCCTTTTTTATGCATGAGAAATTGAATTTATTTTTTTCTGTAGTTTGAGCATGCATATAAATTAGTGTGCAATTTATTCTTTTTTGCATCGTGAACATAAAAAAGTGTTTCTTTTTTTACATTTTTTTTTTCACCATTTCTGTTAGACACTCAATAACCCATTAAACTAATTCTATAGATTATTACGGTCATGTGCATACATGATATGTGCTGGGGGTATTTTTGTGTATGTAATGTTTGCACAATTCTTTTTATGTTAAAGGACCTGTCAGGGCTAGGCTGTGCTCAGGCTCTAGGGATCTGCAGGCTGCAGCAGCTGATGCACGATTCCACCCTGATAGGCCTCGTTCACACGGCTTATTTCAGAACGTATTACAACGGATTTCCGATGTAAATACGTTCTGAAATCAGTTGAAAATCAGTTGCAAATACGTGCCACTAAGTGTGGCACGTATTTGTAACTGATTTCCCGACGGATTCACCATCTACAATCATTGTAGGTGGTGAATCCGTCCGGAAATAATTGACATGTGAATTGTTTTTCCGTCCGGATTGCCGTCGTCAATCCGCGGCGGCAATCCGGAACGGAACTACGCGTCGTGTGAACGACGAGCCGTATTTTCTATTGAAATCAATAGAAAATAGGCTGTGACTTATTTCGGACGGATTTGCCGACGGATTGACGATCGTCAATCCGTCGGCAAATACGCGGCGAAATAAGCCGTGTGAACGAGGCCATACACTTGCTGCTGACAACTCTGTGAGTGACAGGGGCCCAGCCACTCCTGACAGGGGGCGAGTGCACCAGCCAATGGGAGGACCCGGAGGCCGCTCCAATCAGCTGCAGGGGCGGTATCCAGGAATCCCATTTAAACTCCCTGAAGGCTGGGTGCTGTGCCTGTGATATTCCTGGCTACCTCGTGTTTCCTGTTCAGTTATTGTGTCTTGCTTATCTGTGTACCTGACCTCGGCTTGTTCTCCTGACCCCGGCTTGTCTCCTGATTTTGTGCTTCGCTTCCGTTTTGGCTCTTGACCTCGGCTTGTTTCCGTTTATCCCGTTGGTTCGGTTTTGTGGCTTTGGTGTTCTTATTTGTTATTTACCCGGACTGTCTGACTATTCTTCCTTCTGACTGCCCCATCACTTTAGCAGCGCAGGGACTGTCGCCCAGTTGCCGTCTGCCGCCTAGGGCAGCACGTCAAGTAGGCAGGGACAGTGGGCTGGGTTCCAGTTAGGGCTCACTGCACCTCCCTTGACGTGACAGGACCACTTTCATCAGAAAGGAATATTTTGTTAAAACCGATATTCCTAGAAATTTTTTTTTAGAACTTTTGGCAGTATTTTATTATTATTATTATTATTATTATTATTATTATTATTTCGGCAATTCTATACGTTTAAAAATTAAGTATTGATAAAATTCCTGAATGGCAAGGCAAACTATTCTGACTTTACTACAGTTTCTGCTTATCTCTATGCAGTTACAAAGAGCAAATAATGACATTATGATCACTTTGTTGTTCTCTGCGCAGGAATAGTTAAAATTAAAGCAATGAGGAGAGCAATATATGTTAATATTTTTCTGCACTGAGGAGAGGATTTCACATTTATCAGATTCACAGTTTATAGCACTTACACCCAGGGGCGTCGCTAGGCTGTTTTGTCCGGGACTCGGGCCCCGAATAAAACCCCCTGTGCCCCGAACCTCCCGGGCTCCAGGCCGCTGCCATGGGCCTGGAGCACCGACTGGCCCTGCAGCTACATGTGCGTCCGCTGGACGCACATACAACTGCGGGCTTCTGCGGAGCATCGAGCGGGCGCTCCCTGCCCCGCAGACAGTGTCGGACCGTCTCCGGGTCCGACACAGCGGGGCCGCGCCGGGGCCGCTTAGCGCTGCGGACCCGCCGCGGCCCCGTGCGGTTCAGCTGGCAGCGGCGCGATGTAATGACCTCATCATGCCGCTGCCTATCCACGAGGAGCTGCCGGAGGAGTGCGGGCTGAAGAGGACAGAGCACGCTCGCCGGGGATGCTAAGGTGAGTATTAATGTTGTTATTTTTATAGCGTTTACCTGCCTCGGTGCCCCTATATACTGCCTGTGTGGCCCTATATACTGCCTGTGGCCCCCTATACCTGCCTGTGGCCCCCTATACCTGCCTGTGGCCCCCTATACCTGCCTGTGGCCCCATATACTGCCTGTGGCCCCCTATACCTGCCTGTGGCCCCCTATACCTGCCTGCGGCCACCTATACTGCCTGTGGCCCCATATACTGCCTGTGGTCCCCTATACCTGCCTGTGGCCCCCTATACCTGCCTGCGGCCCCATATACTGCCTGCGGCCCCATATACTGCCTGTGGTCCCCTATACCTGCCTGTGGTCCCCTATACCTGCCTGTGGCCCCATATACTGCCTGTGGCCCCCTATACCTGCCTGTGGCCCCATATACTGCCTGTGGCCCCATATACCTGCCTGTGGCCCCCTATACTGCCTGTGGCCCCCTATACTGCCTGTGGCCTCCTATACTGCCTGTGGCCCCCTATACCTGCCTGTGGCCCCCTATACTGCCTGTGGCCCCCTATACCTGCCTCAGTGCCCCTATATACTGCCTCAGTGCCCCTATATACTGCCTCAGTGCCCCCATATACCTGCCTGTGGCCCCATATACCTGCCTCAGTGCCCCCATATACCTGCCTGTGGCCCCATATACCTGCCTGTGGCCCCATATACCTGCCTGTGGCCCCCTATACCTGCCTGTGGCCCCATATCTATATACCTGCTTGAGAGTGGCCCTATATCTATATACCTGCCTGACATTGACCCTATATCTATATACCTGCCTGACATTGACCCTATATCTATATACCTGCCTAATTGAGGGGACCTATACACCTACCTAACTGAGGGGACTTATATACCTATAATTAAGGAGTTGCTGGAAATGTGAGGATTCTAAGATATTTGTGTCCAAATCTGCAGGGACGAGTATTGGCCGGGCGATATCAGCATGAAGGTGAGAACCGGATGGAGAAGAAAAGGGAAAGTGAACGACGCTGATCAGAAATGATGTCTCCGGTGAGTCACTAAATGTAACTGCAGTGTAATCACTTATATTTCTGCAGAGCATCTACATACAACTAGTATCTACCACTATATGGTCCCTGTATGGCGGTAATATATGTAATCAGAGCCTGTGTACAGCTGATGGTCACATATGGGGATTGCGTTTGGTCAGGGTCTGGCAGAATTATTTGGTCCTTTGTAGTAATATAATGTTGTACCGTGTTAGCCATAGAAAGTAGTAGAAGAGTGAAGAAATCAGGCGATACCTTTTAGAGGCTAACTGAGTATATTTGATGGTGAGCTTTCGAGAGAACTAGCTCCCTTCTTCAGACATGATGATATACAAGAAATTGAAAATTCACAGGCTTTTTATACACACAAGACATGGACCTTCAAAGGATCTTAGAATTCTTAAACATAACAAAATGCAATATAAGCAAACAAGTCATTTACAACAGGTTAAACAATTAACTATCTGGAAACTTGTGAGGCATGACAAAGGGGTCAGTAAATCTGCCGTCTTGGTTTTGTAGGAGGGTTTTTAGTAACAATCACTTGTCTGGTAGATTTGCTCCATGTATAGGTGTATGTTTTGGTGACTGTTTAGGGGTATTACACGCTCATACGGAGGGGAGGGGTTTTGAAAAAGTAAATTTGTCATTGGTGATTTTCATTGTGCTGTGACTGCTGAGGCAGGTATATAGATATAGGGTCACTCTATGTGGAATATGCTGAAAATTAGTGACAGGAGCAGAAGGTTTTTTCTCTGTAAAAACACATCATGCCGCAGTTCACAATGTGGCGTGAAAAATGTCATGTGAACCCAGCCCTACTGAGCAAAACACAAAGGGCCCGGGCCCCGGATGTTTTAGGACCCTAGCAACGCCCCTGCTTACACCTATCAGGTCTTAGCCAGCCAGGAAGAAGAACCATCAAGCAATCCTGTCATTGCTGTGCTATCAGAGCTCACAGAGGGGAAGACCGAGTGAGTAATGTACATAGGGGAACTGCAATAAATGATATATAAAAAAAAGAAATCCATATAATAGTCGCATATTGCTACTGTGTAAAAAGAAAGATTGTGATGGCAGTGTCCCTTTAAATATTGAATTATTTATTTTTGCACTTTTTATATTTACTTTAAAAAAAAAATTCCACGAAAGTATAACTATTTTCAAACATTATTATACACTTGTAACGTATTATCATACCACTGTATGCTATTACATTATATACTGTGTCAGAATGATACAGGCTGCCCTTAGGGCAACACACAATGTGCCCTAATAGCAGGCTTACTGCACAGACAGCCCTGGTACTAATCTATGTCCCTAGGGTTGATTGCATAGACATTCTCCAGGCTCCATCGGGTACTGGGAAACCTGGTAACCCAGTGGGTCACGCTGCAATCAAAGAGTTAAATAGCAGAGATCGGAGGAAGCCTCAAATCCCTGCCGTGCTCAGAGACTGCTCTAGGAATGGACCTGTTAGTTGCAGCTCCGTTTCTAGTGCAGCCATGACACTGTGAGCTACAAACCCCGCTCTGAGGTAGCCACGCTAAAAGACGTTGCTGCTGACAGAGGACCTGCACCGCCCGCCATCAAAAGACAGTAATTAAGGGGTTAAAGGATCTGCTGCTAACTTCTTGGAGGTCTTATGGAGTCCATCCCTTGAACTGTCTGGAGCTATCAATGCCTTGAGCGAAGTGCCACAAAAAGTTTCTCCAGGAACTCTCCTCCACCATTACAGGTTCCTCCACAGCTTATTTCTGATGACTGGAAAGTTTAGCAGTAGGACACCCTGTTATAAGCTTATCACTGAACCACCCGTGTAACAAAAACAGAATTTTTAAAAGCACGCAACCCCTTTAACACAGATGAATATCAGTCCAGGGTAAGCAAAACTGTGAAGAGTAGGCAGTGAAGTGAATACAGGGGCCTTATGCATGAAAACTGTCTAATAATATGACTGTCTTTGTTGCCCATAGCAACCAATCAAAGCTCAGATTTTATTTTTTCAAAGCACTATATGAAATGAAAGTTGAGCTCTGGGTAACAAAGACAGCCTTACTTCTAGACAGTTTTCATACATAAGGTCCAAGGTGACGTGATTTATGTTAGAGGGGTTTTGCCACAATCTCATTTCATACCTCCTACATCCAGCTCTTCAGCTCTGTGTGCTCAGAAGGGGGCGTGTGTGATTTGTTTGAATTGCATATCATGTAACCTAGCAGGATAACATCACCAGCCCTTTCCTCTTTCTAGTCAAAGAAAGCTCTGTTTATGTGTAGGGCTGCGAGTAGTTACAATGTAGCTCAGAGGTAAAGTTTTTGCCTCACAGCACAGGGATCCCAGGTTCAAATCCTTGAAGGAACCAAACCTGTGGATTTTTTTTCTCTTTATCAATGCACAGACCTGATTGAGATTTCTTTTTTTCAATTTATTTGCACAGTTTGACTAATTACTAAGGAGTACAGGGGACGGAGTAGAGTGACAGTACCTGGGGTTTGAACACTCAGTAGCTGCCTGAGAGGAGAGGTGATGTCTGAGCATGTGCGACCAGGACTGAGAAGCTCACAGCCCTGGTCGTATCCCCTGGAGACAAGCTGTAAACAATGGATCACTAAAGGAGCAGCTGAGACAAAAACGGTCCAGAATTTTTAATAATGATGAATGGTGAAAATGTTTATTATGCTATTTACAAGCTTCACGCGTCAATTTTACTTAGTAGCAAAACCCTTTTAACTTCAAATGTTTAACAGGGATTGTGTGGTTTAGAAAACCCACCACTAAATATCGTATTAGTTGATAGCAAGAGGGGGGTCCCACCTTCATCAGCTTGAGGAAAGAAAGGAGGAGAGGAAAAGCAATTTGTCCTTCTGGATAACCACACTTGTCTGTGCTTTGCATGGATGGGCAATTGATTTCAATAGTCACTGTGTAACACTTACTACAGTATAATGTTGTACCGTGTTAGCCATAGAAAGTAGTAGAAGAGTGAAGAAATCAGGCGATACCTTTTAGAGGCTAACTGAGTATATTTGATAGTGAGCTTTCGAGAGTACTACAGTAGCTCTCTTCTTCAGACATGGTGTTATATAACAAACTGAAAATACACAGACTTTTTATACACAAAAGACATGGATCTTCAAAGGAACTTAGAATCCTTAAAAATAACAAAATTCAATATAAGTAGAGCAGTTATTTACAACAGGTCAAGAAATAAACAGTCTGGAAACTTGTGAGACATGACAGATGGATAAGTAATTATTACTCTTATCTATTTGCTATCAGGGGGGATTTGTTACCCTCACAGTTCATAGGTAATGTGACATGAAGCTGCTATGAATATTCAATCCATTTTGCAGAGTTAACACTTACTGCACACACACATAATACATCCATTTATTTTTCATTTCAGGCAGTGCCCGGGATGTTGCAATGGACCAAATCACAAAAGACATGGGGCAGGCAAGTTTCCTGCTGGTCACGCCAAGCAGCCTCGCTCCAACAGACAGCTCAGCCACTCATCTCATCCCTGATCAGACCAATGCTGATTGGTTCATCATTGTGGTCATCGGTTTTTTCGCCTTTATTATCACTTCTTACTTGGTGGTAAATCAACTGCATGCTGAACCAGAGGAAGAAGATGCTCTCGGCGATTATTTTGAAAGACAATGCCAGAAAAAGGAGAAAACCACCAAATCTCGCCAGGAGGCTCCTCAATGTTACAAGAACCAGGCCTTCATTGATGTACATGCAAGCTCTACGAACGAAAGTGAACAAAGTAAAGAACTTGTGAAAAATGCAAAAAAGACAAAAAGAGACAATAAAAATGTAACAGCCAATCAGGACACAGTCATTTGTATTTCAACGATTTCCTAATTCTCTTATGAATGTGATGAGAATTGTACTCTGTTATCTAACCCGAGTACTGGATTCACAGTGAACACTGTTCAGTTCAGTCTATGTCTTCCATGTTGTTACTGCTTCTAGGGCACAGGTGTCAAACACTATGCCCAGCAAAAGAGGCTTCCATAGTCAAGTTTTATACAGTCTTACAGTAACATTCTGCCTTTTGAGGGCAATGATAATGCTGATGTGGCCCTCGATGAAATGACTATGACTCCCTTTTTCTAGTGTGAGTCCATCACTATGTTGTGCAGTGAAACACTTAAGTAGAGCCAGTAGTGTCTATATCTGTGCTTCCTCTCTCGCCCCTCTCCTCTTCATAGACTTCTATGGGCAGCATGTAACCTGATTCGCCATTGAGCTGACAAAGTGGTTCATAAATAGATAAAAAGGCATCTGTTAAAATATATTGCAAAGCTTCTTGAATTTGCTTGTCCTGGTTTATGCAGAGCTTGAAAGATCAAATACTCTACATAGATATGATAAAATTCTACCTGCCAGTACATACTAATAGGGGGAGGTATCTGCTTGTGTATGCAGACAGTTAGTTTTGAACTCTATGGAAGCTACTGTATATCAATTTATAGGTAGTGAGCTTCTTGTAGTAGTTGCTGTAGGAAAACACTATAACCATGTGTAACCAGCAACAGCTCAGTGATGGCCCAAAAAGTCTACAGTCCTTTCTTTATTGCCGAGGATACTGTCATTGACCACCACTACCTGGACATACTAAAGGAAAGGCTTATGCCACAGATAAATGAAGATCAACTACATGTAGTCTATCAGCAGAATAGTGACCTCTACATTTCCATTTGGATGTTCGATGATACCTGTATAAGACTCTATAGAAACATTGGATCCGCCACTCTGGAAACATATCAATAATGTTTCGCCAGCCTCCTCGATCGCCAAATCTAACATACTGCGTGTTTTTTGTGTGGGGCTATATTAAAGATTCAGTGTATCTCGATTACCGCCTAGACATCTGCCGGGCCACCAATGGACATCACCGAACATTTGTAGTGATAAAGCTTGGATAGATAGTGTCTTTGCATGCTAATAGATTTGTCTTCTTGGTTATGAATACCAAGGTGATAATTTTGTACCCTCCTTTTTAAATCACTCTGTATAAAGTCAGCTTTTTTTACTTTTTTTATTGACTTTTAGATATGAATTAGCCATGAGCAAATAATATTTTGGGCTAAAGTATACAGTGCTTTGCAAAAATATTCAACCTCCTGATTTGCCTGGATTGTGAATGACTGTTCTGAATGTTGATAAGGTAGTGATCATTGGATGCAGGGATTTTTCTGGACTTCCCATTTTGCGCATTAAAGAATATTTTCTCATAAAAGCTAAAAATTCCATTGTTATAAATTACTGGTTAAGACTCAGGTTAAGACAACTCTAGGTATCAAAATGTTCTAGTATCCAGTGGCTGGCTGCCACCTAGCGGCCAGACTGTTATTAATTTTTAGGTCTTTCATAGCAGTGTGTTTCAATTTTGGTCATCAGGTTTTCCGAACAGGTCATGTTTTCTGGATGTCATGAGATTTTCTCAGTCCGGTAATCAGAGGCGTAACTGGAAGCTTCTGGGCCCTAGTGCAAATAGTGAAATGGGGCTCCTCAGTTACCATGTTCCATTAACAATGCTGTGGCAGAAGGGCTTTTGGGGCCCCCATAGGCTGCAGGGCCCGGTAGCTACCTCTGCACCCCCTATAGCTACGCCACTGCCGGTAATGGTGTGAGAGGCCAAAAAAAGAATAAATGAGTTGAGTTGAGCATGAACAGAAGTAGACTAGAAATGAGGGCACACTGCAATGCATCATACAAACTGCTTGTGCCACGTGAAGTCCATATTACAGATCTGCAGGTGTTAGCTTTGTTGCCATTGGTGGGCATTCTTCTACCCTAGAAGCAATTGTTTTAGTAGAGAATAGCTCTGAAACACGGGCCTGTGATTATATGCAAAGAAAATAGGCACAACTTTTTTGGTGTATTTTGCTCCAAAAACTGCTGCAGTCCTATTCTATATATGTTTGAACAGTCGTACCCCAAAACCAGGTGCAGTCTCCACCAGGCACGACTGTGAGAAGTATATGGTTTGAGAAAAAATATATTCCATTAATGACAAGATAACAGATCTATGATCCCCGTGAGTGAGGGTGAGAGACCACGGTCCTTATCACTGTTAATAGAAAACTGGCTTATAATCTTAATGCATCTAGGTTCAATCAGAAATCTTAATATGTAAAACAGGACACCCTTCTTTATATAAGAAAAATTTATATTTATTATACAATCTTCAAAGGATTATAACATTATAAGTTACGGAACATAAAATACATTACCAAATATGTATCTACGTTACCCTTGAGTGTATGTGTGTTGAATTGGGTGAGTGATCAAACAAGACATGGAAACCTCTAAAGAAGCATTTATGCTATCTGCAATACATGAAAAAAACTTTGAGATTCTTAGTTCACATGTTTTGATCAAAAAATGTTTAAGCCACCCCCGGCAACGGGATCTCCAGGCGGGTGGTCCTACTGTATTTTTACCTCTCATTTGAGTCCAATCCAGACTTCTCATTTGGGTCAACAGACCTCCATAATCCATAGAGAAAAAGAAAAAAAAGCACCAACCTTAAAAGCATACTGCACTGATCTAACAACCTGTGGAGGTGGCCGGGGTGCAAGAAACCAAAATGGAGGCATCCACTCCTCCCTATATAAATTAAAAGCAATATATGCCAAATGCAATGTATACTAAGAATCTCAAAGTTTTTTTCATGAATTGGGTGAGTGGTCCCATCCTTCAGTCAGAGGCCAGAGATGGGCCTTAATGGCTGTTCCCTCATGGCCAACACATGGCTCCTTTTCTAGTTGGCTCTTTGCCCTTTCTGCAATGTCTGTTGGCTCCGCCACCAGAGTTCCACTCTTGGCTCCCCCACACCTCTTCTTTATATACACATCTCCATGTGGGTGTGACTCTCAGTTGGCTGATGCAATGCTACAAGACCATTTGTGGAATACAGCTAAATATACCATTCTCAACCTCTATTACAACTTCTGATTTCTTAGACCAGAGATGGGATCTGGGTCTTTGCAGGAGTATCTACCAAATTGGGCTTGGCAAATTTGACTATTTTTATTATTATATATTTAAGTATTTTAGTTCCAGGCCACTGTACATTGAAGGGGGATACATACATAACATATATCAAACAAGTACAGCGGTGACGATAAATGACAAACAGCTGGTACAGAGGGAGATAGGACCCTGCCCATGAGGGCTCACAATCTACAAAGAGCAAGGAAAGAGACAGAAGGTGAGCGGCAGACATGTTTTTGTGGGGTGTGCTAGGGGCAGCGGAGTTGCTGTAGGTTATAGGCTATCCCAAAGAGATGGGTTTTCAGGTTGGTTTGAAACTAGTGAAGGTGAAGGAGAGTCTGATGTGTTGGGCAGTAAGTGCTTACAGAGTGTGTGGGAAGCACGGGAGAAGTCTTGGAGACGATTGTGTGAGGTCTGATAAGAGGAGAGCAGAGAAGAAGGTCCTGTGAGGAGCGGAGATTGCGTGAGGGGAGGTATCTAGAGATTAAGGCAGAGATGTATGGAGGGGAGAGGTTATGGAGAGCCTTGTAGGTCATGGTTAGTAACTTGAACTGGATTCGCTGGGCAATGGGAAGCCAGTGAAGGGATTGGCAGAGGGGAGAGGCAGAGGAGTAGCGAGGTGGATGAGACGGGCAGGAGAGTTGAAGATTATTTGGAGGGGAGAAAGAGTGCTAGACGTGAGGCCACAGAGAAGGATGTTGCAGAAGTCTAGGCGGGAGATGACAATGGCATGGACAAACATTTTTGAAGTATCGAGGTAAGGTTTTCGAGAAGCAGAGGTGAGGGCTTGGATGTGTGGTGTGAAAGACAGAAAGAAGTAAAGGTTATCCCAAGGCAACGGATATGCGGGACAGGTGAGAGATTAGAGCCGTTTACTGTGAAAGAGAGACCTGGTGGAGGGATGGAGTGGGATGGTGGGAAGAAGATAAATTCAGTTTTCTTCACATTTAGTTTTAGGAGATGAGAAAAGAAGAAATAGGATATACACGATAGACAGTTTGGGATCCGGGAGAGTAGAGAGTTAATATCAGGACCGGAGATATAAAGTTGGGTGTCGTCAGCATAAAAGTAGTATTGAAAGCCATGTGATGATATGAGCCAAGACTGTAGATAAAGAATAATAGAGCACTCAGAACTGACCCCTGAGGGATACCAACAGACAGAGTGTGAGAGAAGGAGGTGGTGCGAGAGTGAGAGACGCCGAATGTCCGATCAGTGAGGTATGAGGAGATCCAGGAAAAGGCCAAGTCCATGATGCCGAGGGAGGAGAGGATTTGTAGCAGGAGAGAATGGTCAACAGTGTCAAAGGCAGAGGATAAGTCTAAGAGGAAAAGGACAGAGGAGTGACGTGAGGCTTTAGCAGTTACTCGGTCGTCGGTGACTTTGGTTAGGGCGGTTTCAGTTGAGTTGACACACAACCTGCCCTGCCATACCGCTAGGTGTCTTTAAGAGGCTACCATCCAGGGCTGCCGTTAGGGCAATACTGCTAGTACTGACGTACCGGGCCTAGCCACACTGTTGACCAAAGGGGGTCCCACGGCTGCCGGCAGCTACCACCCCCTACCTATTTACTGGGGGACCGTATTTACCTACCTACCTACTTGGGGCCCCTATCTACCTACCTACCTGCTGGGGGGCCCAAATATACCCACAATACCTACCTACTGGGGGGGGCCCCTATCTACCTACCTACTTGAGGCTCCTATCTACCTACCTACTTGAGGCTCCTATCTACCTACCTACTGGGGGGACTCTACCTACCTGCCTAATTTACCTACCTACTTACTGGGGTCCCCTAATCTACCTACCTTCTGGGAGGTCCCTATTCTATCTACATTACCTACCTACTGGGGGGCCATATCTACCTACATATGTCCTGGGGGCTCCTATCTACCCACCTACTTTGGGTATTCTATCTACCTACCTACCTGCCTACTGGGGCCCCAATCTACCCACCTTCCTAGTGGGGAGACCCTATTCTATCTACCTACCTACAAGGGGGCTCTTATTTATCTGCCTACTGGGGGCTCCCTATCTACCTACCTACCTACTGTTGGGCCCCTAGCTACCTACTGGGGTCCCTTAATCTATCTACCTACTTACTGGGGTTCCATAATCTACCTACCTACCTGCTGGGGGCCACCTAATCTACCTACAATACCTACCTACCTACTGGGGGTCAGTCCCAATCTAACTGCTCCAGCTGTATGGGGCCCTGAAATTTCTGATGGTGTCCCTGCTACAATCTACAGGAGCCTGCCCATTAACCGTGTTCAGTCACTTAGTTGGGGGATGGCTCTGCCCATTCATGAGTCCTGAAAGCCACCATATCATTACCTTTTATAGCTTCTGCTGCAAACATGCAATGTACACAAACTCAATCACAGTTACAAATTCCTCTACAAAATACTAGGAGGAAGGCTCCTAAGCCAAATAGTGATAGACGTAGTCTAGTCCTTCATATTGGGGTAACCTCCGCCTTCCAAGGACTAACCAAATGTAACTGCAGCAATAATATAATGGTAACTTTTAATAACGAGGTGCTTACTAAACACAATGTCAACTCTTATATGGGTCACTTTGATGTACAGGATGAAGAATAAAAGAATTGTCACCCCACCAGTTTGGGATAGGAGTTCACATAGGTTCTAGGATAGAAATGCACTGTTCAGTGTACTCATGGGCAGGTCTGCCTGTACCAGTCAGTCAAGATTCCTGGTGTGTTCTGGTCTCGGCATCAGCCCACTTTTTTGTCTGACTGCAAACAGGCTTTCTGGTCCACAATACAAGCAACGGGTCTCTCTGGCACTACATGTGACCCCTTCTCACATTCCAGAACCACCTCCCAATATTGGACTAGTGTGGTGATATATCTGTGTGACTCCAGGTTATTATGGTAAATCTGATTGTGGCTCCCTTCGGTAACAACAACAGAGGTAATATTGGATCTGAAGATGATTTGGAATCTGAAACAGGGTATACTGAGAATAACGAATGGGTAAAATGGGTGAAACATACAGCAGACAAAATAAATCTGATTGCATTGCGTGTGCAGCTTCAAAACCTCATTTAGGTACAGCACCCTTGTCTTTAAAGGGAACCTGTCACATAGGTTATGTCCACCTTGCTGAGGGCAGCACAAGCTAGTGTCAGACCTGCTGTTTCCAGCCCTGTGTCCCTTACTCTGTAAGATGCTGCAGTTTTAGAGCAATTAATGCTCAAATCTTATTCATGAACAGGTGTTAGCCCCGCCCACTAAATGCTAGCTCCGCCTACTTGGCAATTATTCACATGTTTCTACCTATTCAAAGTAATAGCTTTATCCGTTGAGGTGGGCGGGGATAGCCTCAGGTGGGCGGGGCATGAAAAAAACTGACTCTTTTTATAGCTCTTTTCTGGCTGAAAACTGCAGATTTGAGCATTAAATACTCTAAAACTCCAGCATCTTACAGAATAAGGGACACAGCTGCTGGGAACAGCAGGTCTGACACTAGCTTGTGCTGTCCTCAGCAAGGGGGGGTCATAATTTATGTGAAAGGTTCTCTTTTCCATATTCCAAATAGTTTATTAGATATCTAATACAAAAAACATTACAATAGAACAATCAATGACAAGGTACAATGTGGTGCACAATTATAAGAGCAACATATATATACAGTCAACAAAATCACCGTTCGATCTATGTACTTGCAATATCAATAAATCAGAGCAACAAAAGCAACGATGAACAATATTTTCCTGCAAATGGGGAAAAACGGACCACACCTATGCACCGCAGTTTAGAAATAGGGCTAGCGGTATGGGCCATTACCCCGTTTAGCACTTTATCTAAAGACATTGATGGCACATGCAGTATTCAGTCTCAAGATATCTAAAAACCAAACATAAAGAAACAAACACAAAGTGTAGCCAGACCTAGGGGAGGAGGGAGGGTCCAAGTGTAAGCAGGTCTTGATAAAGAGGGGGTGTATCCATGCAATATTGACACATATCCCGGACATTACACACGTGCCCACAAATCTCACCATAGCTCCCGCCCTCCACTAAAGAAAACCTGTCAAGCATCTATGAGCGTGGTGTATTCTGGAGAACCACAGAACATCGTCCAACCTGCCCACGTTGACAAATATTTATCAACAGTCTGATTGTGGTCTGCACGAATTTCCTCCATACGCTGGATGGAAGAGATTTTGTTGAACCAGGAGGAAATGGAGGGTATCGCCGTCGATCTCCACAGTCTTGGTATCAAAATCTTGGCTGCACTGAGCATAAAAATGATTATATGACCCTTAAGTACATGTAGAGGCAATGGAATAACCTGCAACAGAAAGGTTCTCTTTTACAAACGAAGATACAAACCACACTTTTTATTTCCTTTACATGTTTCAGCTGTATGGGTCAAAAAATTCTATGTGTGAACAAGTACAGTATTCATACCCTCCCATTCAACAAATCCCCATTTTACCCACTGGTGTAGTCACTTATTCAGGAGATACACTTGTGTTTCCAATCATGGAAATGGCATAAATTTGGGAATTTTTCCAAAAGGGTATTCTAAACATACAGTCACTTTAGAAGGCAGTTCATCTACTCCTTATTTTCTCTCTCTTATAATCAGGTCACATCAAGAGCTGATATCTGGTGGCTTTCTGCTGATGGAAAAAGTAAGACATAGATTGAGATTTGAATAGAGAAGAGAATGTACCCTGTAAAATTATTTTTACATTCACTCTCCGATACTGAAAAAAACGCTATGGAGGATGTGTACTCCAGGAAAATGGGTCAGCACCTAAGGCATCCCTCGACCCCATGTTTACATAGATGCCATTGGAGTGCCACAAGGAGTCCCAGATGAATTTAAGGCCCATAATGAGATAGCAGCAGGGTTTTAGTCTATTTTCCCTTAAAAGGGTTTTGCCACGATCTCATGTCATACCTCCTGTATCTGGCTCTTCAGCTCTGTGTGCTCAGAAGGGGGCGTGTGTGATTTGTTTGAATTGCATATCATGTGACCCGGCAGGATGACATCACCGGGCCTTTCCTCTCTGTAGTCAAAGAAAGGTCTGTTTATGTAAAGCATTGTGAATAACTGAGAGGTAAAGTTTTTGTCTCGCAGCACAAGGGTCCTAGGTTCAAATCCCTGCAGGAACCAAACCTGTGTTGTTTTTTTCTCTTTATCAATGCACAGACCAGATTGAGGGTTATTTCTTATTTATTTGCACTGTTTGACTAATTACTAAGAAGTACAGAGGACGGGAGTAGAATGACAGCACCTGGGGTTTGAACACTCAGTAGCTACCCGAGAGGAGAAGTGATGTCTGGGCATGTCTGACCAGGAATGAGTAGCGCACAGCCCTGGTCGTATCCCCTGGATACGCTGATGAGCTGTAAACAATGCATCACTAAAGGAGCAGCTAAAATAAAAACGGTGCAGAATTTTTAATAATGATGAATGGGGAAAATGTTTGTTATTTCATTTGCAAGCTTCCCACGTCAATTTTACTTTGTGGCAAAAACCCCTTTAAGTCACTATCAATAAAAATGTTGCTTGAATAAACTATCTGTACTATAAGGAACAGAGGTCTTATAAGTACATTAGGGGAACTGTTGAACAACCTCATGTGTGTACAGGCACAGACTGACCCACAGCTGAGCAGGAGTAACCCTCTTTGGCCGCTGGAGATGGTGGGTCCCAGAGCATGGTGGCTGACTGGGCATTGCAGCCCTGGGACAGATTTTCAGGGAGAAAGGCAGAGAAAGAGAGAGGAAAGCAAGAGGCATGAGCAGAATGTGCAGTCATGTGCAATAGGTGTAGAATGAGCCCCAAGGATTAACTCCAGTGATGAGCCCAGGCACCTCAGTCCAACACTCTCTGTGTGTAGCTGTATGCAGACTGTGGCCCCTTTCTCCTGTGTCTATATGCTGTGACCCCTTCCCCTGGGAATAAACAAGAAGTCGAACTAGCTGAGAGTCTGCCCAGTACACCTTAAACATTGTTAACTAAATTTACTCTTTTCTACACAGAAAAAATTCAAAGGAAGAAGAGATTCACTGCACACAGTACTTTTTATTATGATATTAATTATATGTGTATTTAATTGTAAAACCAGAAAAATAGTTGGTTATTGATTTTGTAAACTTAGTAGATAAAGCAGGGCCATCTATTCCATTGCTATCTACAATACATGAAAAAAACCTTGAGGTTCTTAGTTCACATGTTTTGATCAAAACTGTTTATGCCACCTCCGACTTTCAACAGGACCTCAGTACAGGTGGTCCTACTCTATTTTTACCTCTCATTTGAGTCCAATTCAGACTTCTCATTTGGGTCCTAATTTAGATAGAAAAAAGCACCAGCCGTATAGTTCATACTGCACTGATCTAGCAACCTGTGGAGGTGGGCGGATGCAAAAAAACAAAATGGAGGCACCCATTCCTCCCTGTATTAGTTAAAAGCAATATATGCTAAATGCAACGTATGGTTCTGCACAAAAAAAACAATTCTGAAAAACGGTTGTATCTGTGCGGTTGTATCTGTAGGGCTGCACAGTGTTCTGTATCATTAGTCAGAGCAACTTAGCAATGTTCTGCCCGTGGTCAGCTAGTGGTGAGGCCTGTGAGCTCCCCTGGCTTAAGGGGCCAGTCGCAAGTGCGACCACTGGGACCCCTATAGCCTTGCCACCTGGTCACTGACTATATGCTAAGATGCAGGGAAGGAGCTCCAGCCCTGCCTTTCAGCATATAGGAAAAACCACTTTTACCTGCCAGCCAGATAGCCCAGGCCCCCCAAAGCCACAAGCCCTACAGCAGCCACTACAGCATTAGTACTGCCCATGGCGCTATTATTTGTTTACTGACGTTTTTTAGATGTATCATACATATAAAATTATCTTATGATTATGTTCATTTTCATGTTTATTTATACCTAATGTAATACTTTGGGGCCATATATATCTTTATAGACCCTAGTAATGCCCCTGTTGCTTTGGTGCTGGTCTGCTGGAGAAGGCTGGGCATAATTGGGTGATGTTGGCTGAAGAAATGAAATCATTGTGGTGCACTGCATATGCCATCAAATGTGTACTTCTTTGCTTTCTCTAAAACTTTGGAGGTGTGAAACCATTGTTTTAAGTGGCTCTCGCTTCTCAGAAGTTACAGACCCTGTACAGCAGCCTCTCCTATCATCTTCTTGTTCCCTCTGCAACCAAAGCATCTAGTGGTCAAAATGTATCACTACAACATATAATACTGTAGCAAAACAGATCCACAGTTCAGATTATCTGCAAAGCAAACGCAGAGTATACACAGTCTAATCACATTATTATGACCACTTTCTATTTTCGGCATCAGCAGCGCATAGCTGATGAGGAAAGTCCTGTGTGGTGAGCTGGCTTGGTGGGTATATAAGGTGTGTGATAGGCTGTCTGCACACATATCACTCATTGCTGTCATGGATAAAAGGGGCAATTTATAAGAGTTGCAGAAAGGGATAATTATTGCCTTTCAGGCCAAGAGTGGATGTATTCCTGAAATTGCTCAGTTTGTGAATTATTCATGTGCTGCTGTGGTGAAAGTTTATTGTCAATGGACAAATGGCGCTGAATAAGTGACATGGAAACTGCGGAGCAATATGTGCCATTGATGTGAGAGGTTAACGTTGGCTGCGAAGGTGCACAAGGGCGAACCAAGTCGCTACAGTAAAGAAGATGAATCAAAATGAACCAGGGGGCAACCAGAAGTGTGTGTAAAAGAACAGTTATCCCTACTGAGTGTGGGTTTTCGGAGCAGACAGATGATCACTGCACCCCTGCTATCCAAACTGCATTCGTAGAAAAGGCTTTAATTTTCACAGTAGTATCAGAATTGGGCATCAACTGATTGGAGGAACAAAGCTTCAGAGAACAAATACCGTGCAACCATTGCTGGAAGAACACAAGATGGTGGTTGCAGCATTATGGTCTGGGGTATGTTTTTGTAGCAATCTCTGGGCTACTCACCCATGTGGAAGGCACAGTATGAATGCCTCCTTGCAGATCACATACACGCATACTTGGTGATTTTCTTCCTTTCGGCGGATGGGATCTTCCAGCAAGACAATGCGACATATCACACAGCTACAAATGTCCAACATTGAATCAAAGTTCATGACTAAGACTTCCAAGTACTTCCCTGGCCCCTAATTCTGCAGACTTGAACCTAATTGCGCATATGTAGAAGCCCCTTGATGGTGGGGTTGGCTCTATGGACCCTTCAGCAGTTGTGGGAGCCCCTGGATGGTGGTGTTGGCTCTATGGACCCTCCAGCAGCTGGGAGCCCTGGATTTTGGTGTTGCTCTATGGACCTCCACCACTTGGGAGCCCCTGGATGGTGGTGTTGGTTCTATGGACCCTCCAGTGGTGGGGACCCCGGATGGGGGTGTTGGCCTATGGACCCCCCCGACTGGGGGGCCCCCCTGGATGGGGGGGTTTGGCTCTATGGACCCCTCCAGCAGCTCGGGATCCCCCTGGATGGTGCTGTTGGCTCTATGGACCCTCCAGCAGCTGTGGGACCCCCTGGATGGTGGGTTGGCTCAGGGGCCCCCGCAGCTGTGGGAACCCCGGATGGGGGGGTTGTCCTATGGCCCTCAGCAGCTGTGGGGCCCCGGATGTTGGCTTATTGACCCTCCAGCAGCTGTGGAGCCCCGGATGGTGGTGTTTGGCTCTATGGCCCTCTCCAGCAGCTGTGGGCCCCTGGATGGTAGTGGTTTGGCTCTATGGCCCCTTCACAGCTGGGGAGCCCCTGGATGGTGGTGTTGGCTCTATGGACCCTCCAGCACTGTGGGGGCCCCTGGAATGGTGTGTTGTCTCTATGGACCCTCCAGCAGCTGTGGGGCCCCTGGATGGTGGTGTTGGCTCTATGGACCCTCCAGCAGCTGTGGGACCCCTGGATGGTGGTGTTGGCTCTATGGACCCTCCAGCAGCTGTGGGGCCCCTGGATGGTGGTGTTGGCTCTATCCCCCAGCTTGACCCCTGTTTCTCTATGGACCTCCACAGCTGTGGGGCCCCTGGATGGTGGTGTTGGCTCTATGGACCCTCCAGCAGCTGTGGGGCCCCTGGATGGTGGTGTTGGTCTCTATGGACCCCCAGCAGCTGTGGGAGCCCTGGATGGGTGGTTGGTTCTATGGACCCTCCAGCAGCTGTGGGACCCCTGGATGGTGGTGTTGGCTCTATGGAGCCTCCAGCAGCTGTGGGAACCCTGGATGGTGGTGTTGTCTCTATGGACCTCCAGCAGCTGTGGGGCCCCTGGATGTTGGCTCTATGGACCCTCCAGCAGCTGTGGGAGCCCCTGGATGGTGGTGTTGGCTCTATGGACTCTCCAGCAGCTGTGGGGCACCGGGATGGTTGTGTTGGCTATATGGCCCCTTCAGCAGCTGTGGGAGCCCCTGGATGGTGGTGTTGGCTCTATGGACCCTCCAGCAGCTGTGGGGCCCCTGGATGGTGGTGTTGTCTCTATGGACTCTCCAGCAGCTGTGGGGCCCCTGGATGGTGGTGTTGTCTCTATGGACTCTCCAGCAGCTGTGGGGCACCTGGATGGTGTTGTTGGTTCTATGGACCGTCCAGCAGCTGTGGGACCCCTGGATGGTGGTGTTGGCTCTATGGACCCTCCAGCAGCTGTGGGGCCCCTGGATGGTGGTGTTTGTCTCTATGGACCCTCCAGCAGCTGTGGGGCCCTGGTTGGTGTGTTTGGCTCTATGGGACCCTCCAGCCCAGCTGTGGGACCCCTGGATGGTGGTGTTGTCTCTATGGACCCTCCAGCAGCTGTGGGATGCAGTCAGCTCCAGATACCTAGGACAACCTACCAGGACCTTACTCAGTCACTCCCAGTCCATCTAGCTGCTGTCCATGCTGCACAAGCCTTTTACTTTGGATATTAGCTGCTGGTCCTAATAATGTGACTTGACTGTGTGTATATATATATATATATATTATTTATTTTTCGAGTCTAGTCTTTAGTTCACCCTTCTACAAGCTGTTGTTAGGGTGGTTTCACCCTAACAAGATGTAGCCTTATGTATGAAAAATGTCTGCAGTAAGACTGTCTTTGTTGTCCACAGCAACCAATCAAGCTCATAGCAACCAATCAGAGCTCAGCTTTCATTTTTTTCACACCAGTATAAAAAATAAAAGCTGAGCTCTGATTGGTTGCTATGGGCAACAATGACTTACGGGTAAGGCCTCGTTCACACGGCTTATTCTGGGACTGATTGGAGCCGTACTGCGGGGCCGGATTTTGCGCTGCAGTACGGCTCCAATCCGTCCCAAAATACGGTAATCCACGTTCTCATAGAGAAATGGTTTCGTTTCTAACTGTCGGCGAATACGCCGGGGGGACAAAGTACATGCACATTATTTAGGCGTGTACGCCGTGAATAATGAATGTCTATGGGCCAGCGACTGCCGCCCCCGCCCGCCCCCTGCAACGCTCCCGGGTAATTGCGGGCGAAACCAGCCCGCATTTATCCGGCAATAACCGAACATTGCCTAAGGGTATGGCCAGTGAGTACTTCTAAAACACCGTCAGCCGCTTCTCATTCACTTTTATGCTCTGGGAAGAAGTGACATGTCAATTGATTTCCCTTCTGCGTATTGTACGCCGGCAAAAACATCAGGGATTCATTGCTCTCAATAAGAGCTATGAATTACTGTAATTGCAGGGCATATTACGCTGCAATATGACCGAAATACGCTCCACAATTACGCCGTGTGAACATACCCTTAGGATATGTTCACAAGTCTGATATGGACGCTGATTCTGGCATGGATTCAGCGCTGACTTCGCCTAAGAATCAACATCCATATCTGACCGCAATCCACCTGACATTGCTTCAAACAGAAAATCCGCGGCGCTGAACTATTTTCAGCACTAAAAAACTGGTCTCTCAATTCTTGAATCCTCGCACAGAATAAAGGCTGAAAATCTGCCTCTGAAATCAGCGTCACAGTCACATCCAAAATCCGTGCTTAGCTGCCGTGGATTTTAGGCACAAATTCCACACTGACTCTAGGACCTAGCCCTTAGGTTGCTTTCACACAGTGCGGTTTTGGTGCGTTTTTTTATTATGTTTTTTGTGCAGGAAGGCACAGCAATTAATGCTGTACATTGCTGCACAAAAATCGCGGTAAAATTTTTACCGCGATTTTTGTGCAGTAATGTACAGCATTAATTGCTGTGCCTTTCTGCACAAAAATCGCATTTAAAAACGCATCAAAAACGCACTGTGTGAAAGCACCCTTAGAAAGGTTTGATAAATAAGGCTCGCTGTTTTTTGGGAAAAACACCACTGTAGTTTTTTTGAGTCAAAAGCCAGAAATGGATCCAGTAAGCAGTGGTATAAATCCATGCTTTAGATTTCCCATTCCACCCCTCCACTCAAAAGACTAAAGCAATAGCTGAAGTGGAGGGTTTCCAAAAACATCTATGTGTGATATAAGAACAAGTTTGTAAACTTATAAAAGTTTCCATCAAATGTCTTCCCCTTAACATTTTTTCCAAGAAAACTGCTCCTCCAAGAGCATTATGGGGCCACAAGCTGGAAGGAGACCAGGTGGAGCAGTGATGAGCGAGCACTGAGCTGCAGACCTCTATGTATCATGCTGCAGGATGAAGTCTTATGTACTAGGAAGGAGGTTGCATCTTATGCCCCCGGGTTTTAGCCTAATATTACAAAGACTGCTGATCCTGAGCCTGATTTGCAGGCAATGGTTATTGTTTGCTCTTGCTGCTGCTTCTTCAGTGAGTCCAGATCAGGTGGGTTTTATCGTCTTCATCATCATTACATATTTCTTGCTGAAATTGGTCTAATTCTCAAAACTTTGGGGCATATTTATCAAGGCAGTTACACCAGAATTCTGGAACATTGTGCACCAAAAATAATATGTTATACCTGCTTTACACCACATTTATGATATGTTTTAGACAGTTTCTAGACATTTCTGTGTCTGACAAAAGAGACCGAACCTCGGTAAAGGGTGCATAGCTTTGTGAAAAGGGGGCATGTATTAGTGTGTGACGCCAAGCGGCAACATTTTGCTGCAGTTAGTGGCATAAAGTAAGCCAACCAAAAAAAAATGGTGTAAAGTTAGACTGGACGGTTCTAACAGGCACCAGATTTATCAACACTATGATACGTGTGGCGCATTGGAAGACTATCTAGTCTAACGTTACACTGTCTAAGAATAAGACAGAATTGATAAATCTAAACCAAGGATCTTGATTTGTATCATAATTGTTACCAGAAACCAATATATGGCCAGCTAGTGGAGTTGATTCCATGGGGCCCACCAGTGGAATTGATTCCATGGGGCCCAACCTACAGCACCAAACTGCACATAGACTTTGTTGATATGTTAAGTGTATATGTTTGTTTAGTACAAAAATGATTGACGTAATTATTGAATGCAATGGTTGAAACATATAGTCATAGTGCATCATAGTGCATACTTTTGACTCCGTTTGACATAGCTTGCATTTGCATACTGTTTTTCTGTAGCACACAAAAGCCTGGTATACCACGCTTTTGTATCCTGCAAAAAACTGCATGTTTGCATTCATCTATTTAACTTTGAAGTCTATGATAAATGTATATGTTTGCATATGATTTATACGTTATTTACAGCATGTGATTTTATTGACTAAGTTTTAAAATGTTTAAAAAGTATAGGTTTTCTAAGTACATAAACGGATGTAAATGTATGCCACATTTACGTTTTAAATAATGGTGACATATACTGTACATAGACCTGCATATATTTGTGTATCATGGTCAGTTTCCTTTCCAAAACGTATCCAATCGTTACATTGCAAAAACGCCGTGTGAACGGCCCCATACTGACATGACTCATGCACTCTGCCTCTTGCTTTTTTTAGCCTCTCTTTTTTTTTTTTTTTTCTTTTTTTCAGAAAAGGAGCCGCACAGGCAAAACGTGCCAGGGGCCCAACTATTCCCCTGTGTGTCAGTCTGAGTTTGTAACTAGCTGTAAACTAGAATTGTTAGCAATATAACAGAGGGGGCATATACAGTGATCTGTATGGTTATGTTCACACAGATGATTTGGACATGGGTGGCCTGTACTGCAATGTCAACCTTACACAAATTGGGTCTGGTTGGACTATCACGGCAGTCGGGTGTACGACAAAGATCCCAATATATGCCATTAGTCAATACTTATTAGGCCATGTCTGCTGCATCAGTTATACACCAATTGTCCCCTAGCAGGAGCAAAAGTGGCCATACACCTTCATCATCTGCTTGCCAAACAAGCATTTGGATGATAGCTAAAAGTCCCAACTGTGAGTACTTCAAGAATTTATGTGATTTCAATGATCAGAGATGAAAAAGTTGCTGCCTAACACCTTTGATGATGGCTTACTTCTGCAGAAAACCAAAGGGTCAGACTTGGAAATTTGACATGATCATTCTCTTTCCCAATATAATCTGCCAGTAAAGAGCCAGGACTACAATACGCATTAGACAGTCCACTAGTCTTGTTGAAATCCTTGGGTTCAGCAGACTATTGTCTAACAAATTTTGGGACCTTAAACTTCCCTTTTTTTAAATGTATTAAATATGTATTTGCAAAAAAAGAAATCCAAAAAATACATATACATAGGGCACAATTAAAATGGAAAAAAAGTTTCAAAATGTGATTTTTTATTTACACCACACCCCTTTTATGGAGTTTAAACCCCCAAACAAATTAAAGTAGAAATTAGACTGCCATTAGGGAAAACATGGTGACGGGAATGCTAGATATCATCTGTACGTTCTTAATATTATCCTTAACGCAACACAAATGTGGCCAAACACTGCTATTCCTTTCTGCTCTAGTGAAAAGAGAATCCCAAAGAGAGCTCTAAGTAAATGGGGACATCACTTTGGGCGTGGGAACCTAAAGCTTTTACATAGTTTTTTAGCAGCTGTCTGAATATCTGTATGAATTTAAGCCCGGGTGGCCTGTTGAAAGAGGACGAGTATGTTATGCTAGTTTTTTTTACTGTAAGGAGCTTTAAAGGGAAAGGGGGACTTTTTGGGGGGAGGACCTAAGCACCTATTTTCCCTGTGTCCTGTCTGTATTGTAATATAGATATAAGCAAGGGTGCTTGCATAGTAAAAGGAAGGAGCATAGGTGTACATAGTGTTTTACAGTGAGGAGGGTGGGGTTTAGGAAAAGATATAACTTCCTGTCTTCTCCCTCTTTTTCTCTTACCACAGGAACTGGAGGAAACATCCCCCTCCCCCCCCCACTTTAATGCTACTCTACTTGAAATTAGCTTTACCTGTAAGGCTATGTCTACACAGCACAGGATTACAGTTCATTTTTTAACTGTATTCATTATTTAGAATCCGCAAAAATCTGACTGTAATTCTGTGCCCATAGACCACAATTAAACATCCGTACTGTAGTCTATCCGCTGGTGGAAGATAGAACATGTTCTATCTTCTGCCAGATTCCCGTCCAGTCAATGTACAGGACCGGTGGGAAATCGGACAACTGACTGCGGTTCCTTGCGCAAGCCCACGCAAAAAAAACGTGGTACAGCAATTTTAAAATACCATCGGATTTTGAACAGCATTTTAACCCCTTACCAACACTAGACGTGTTTGTACCTGTAAACCAGAATTGTAATTGTATGTCCTAATGCCAGTAAGGGGCTTCGTAGCGGGATCCGGCGAAATTTTCACTTAGAAGGCGGGTATGCTGTATTTACAGCAAATCTGTAAAAGTGGCCCCCCATCCCCCCTTTTTTAAAAACCCCCCTTAGACGCCGCGGCATCTAAATCAATGAGAAACGGTGCCGCACACCGTTCCTCACTTCGATCGGGGGCGCATGCGGTGAAAAATGCAATTCCTGACGGTTAACCAGGGCTGCTGGGGGCCTTGTGAAGGTTTCCTTTGCCACCATGTTTTCTGTTTTACACTTGGTGGAAAAATTTAAAAGGGCCCCAGACAAGCCAGGCATTATACCCTGAGAAGGAATCGTTATTTTTAAAACCCGTAGGCTGAGCCTGCCGGCTTTCTTTAGCTACACCCTTAGTGACGTCCCCCCAGTCTGTTACCTTTGTGTGGACCCCCAACGCTGCCAGCCAGGGGAATTACGGTGAACACACCACCGTTTGATGTTTTTATATATTATTTCTGACAAATCCCCAATGAAAAATGAATGGACAAAAACCCTGGATTAGTGCGAGGTTCCTGGCTGTGTAGCCCCAGTGAGAATCTCTGGGGTTTTTTGCACTATCACGGGTGGTTTTTTACACTGTTTTATACTTTTGGCGGGGTTTTGATTTTTTGGAATTTGATTATTGGGGACGTTGGATTAAAGTTGGACCTTATACAGCAACGAGCGCGATCATCTTTTTTTTTTAATATATATATAAAAATTTTTATATTTATATATATAAAATATATAAAAAATTAAAACTTTTTTTTCATATTAAGGGGTTGCAGAGGGGATTTTTCCCCTACTTTTTTGTGCACTTTTTCCCTGAAACACCCGGCCTTGTACAAAGTATAGCGTTTTACTACTTCCGCCCCCGGCAGGGAAATAGGAAAACCGCCTCTTTGTGCACCCTAGTGCATTGTATTACAAGCATTAGGCGTATAAATGAATTTTCCCCCAGTGACAAAGCAAATCTATGGGGACTCAAAATTAAAGTAAAAAAAAAAAAGTTTTAAAGTGTAAAAAAGTTTTTAAAAATTTTAAATTTACAAAAAAAAAAAAATAAAATATAAAAGTTTCAAATTTGGGATCGCCGCACTGAAAAGTGAATTTTTAAAAAAATAAAATTTATCCTGTACAATGAACCAAGAAAAAAATAAAATCCCCAAAAACCAAAAATTTTAGTTTTTTGGTAATTTTACATCCCCCAAATTGGGAAAAAATGTAAAAAAAAAGTTTTATACAATTTTCCCAAAAAGGTAGAAATAAAAAGTACATGAGCCCGCAAAAAATGCCCCCCACGCAACTCTGTAATTTTAAAAATACAAAAAAGTTATTTGGGCCAGAAAATGGTGCTGGGCAAAATTTCCCAAAAATAGAAAATTGTTTTTTTTTTGGGACCAAAACTAATAAAAATGTAATTTTTTGGTATGGGTTTTGTATTTAAACTGAAAATACAGGGAACGATTTTTTTCGAAGATTTTAAAAATCCAAAAAAGCAAAACACCCGCAAACATGTTTCAATTTGTTTATTTTTACATTCGTCTACTTAAAAAATTTTTTTCAATTCCCAGATAATTCGGGAAAATGAATGACCCATAAAATACATCTTTTTCCCAAAAATAAAAGCTCTCATACGTCTATCTATATGAAAAAAATTATGGCTCTGGGAAGGCTGGGAGGAAAAAAAAAGTGAAAAAAACCCTAAAAAACCCAAAAATAAAGCCCAAAAAAAAGCTTGATTATTGCATCTATTATATTTTTCCCTACCCCTATCTCTGGTACAAACAGTTTAATTATGACTTTGAGTTACATGTTGACATTATCCTTCAAAGCCCAAGGGAAGGGCAATCCTTCAGCCATGGTTCATTAGAGGTTTCCCTCTCCTGAGTGCTGGAGGTTAACTCTCAGGGCTTGTCCTCAGGGCATGATATTTTGGTCGGTTTTTCAGACGATTTGCGGTTTTTGAAAACCAGCATGAAACACTCCCGCATAGACTTTAATAGAAAACCGTGCAGCAGTCCCCATTGAACAGGTTCCCTAAGGTTTTTTGACACCGCCATTAACAAAAAACTTTGAACATTTCTTTTTTCGACCGTTTTCATAGAACAGTGGGGGCGAAGGAGGAGGGCTTTAATCTGCCAAAAACTGCCCCCCTACGGGCCCAAAAAAGACTAAATATCGGGTTGGGGAAAAACCGACAGATTTGGTCGTGGTTCAAGCCGTCCCCCCTTCGCATCCGGGGTTTTTGTTCTGCCCGAAAACCCGGGCGGAAGTATGAAATGTAAGTTTTTTTTTTTACGCCAGCGGTGGGGAAAAAAAGGAAACACCGGAAAACCGTGCAGTGGGACTGCAGACAAGATTTTCATTTAAATCAATGTAAAAGGGACAATCGCTTTACAAATTTTCAAATCGTAAAACCAACTAAAAACCTTTGCCATGGGGACTACCCTAAGCGAATCCGTGATTTATTTTTGACCTTTTTAAACCATAGATTTTTGCCTAATAGTCTTAAGTTATAAGTTCCTGGCATTGAAGTTAGCAATCAAAAAATAAATTAAAAAAAAAAAGGGGTTTCATATGTAACCATGGCTTTATTTTATAAAACTCTCACAGCTTTTATGTTGCGGTTTCATATTGCATTTTAACAAATTGGGAAAGGTTAAAACCCCTAAAAGTTTATGAAAGGCAGACCCTTTGGGAAGTGGCCAACCAAAAACGATACTCTGCTTTTTTTTTAACCTTTTACCCTTTTTCATTAAAAGGGTTGCTGTAAGCTAAATATGGGCCATTAATTTGGCCCCTCAGCTGAATACATTTTTCCCTGGTGTGGAAAATTTGGGCTTTTGGTTCATCCCATGACCGGCTCCCCTTATTACTGAAAAAAACAATTTTCATTTGTTTGCTGACAGGAAGGTGTTCCTATGGATTCCCTTTCCGAGACTAACTTTTAGCTTACCTTTGGAATGTATGGGAGGATTCACTTAAAAGGTCACACAACCATGTTTGTCTGCTTCGGGTAAAGAGCGGGTCACAAAACCCCCAGTGGAAAGAGTGAGAAAAAATGATGCGGGGCTGCAGAAAGGCAAAATTACTGGCACTACTGTGTCCCTAGAAGTAATTTCTAACGAACAAACAAAAAAATTTAAACGGGAGTGGTCCATATATGGATGGGGGTCATGGGAAAATTGGGGCAAAGGCACGGAGGGGAGGATATTAAATAAGGGTCTTTGGGTCCCCCTTAAAAAGGCCGGGCCCCCGCTAAAAATGGAAAGCCAAAATGTGCCCCCCCTTTTTTTGCTTTTTTGTTCGGGTGTTTGAACGGGTAATAAGGGGTTTGGGAATCTCTTTGACAAAAGTAAAACTACCGACTCCTGCTATAATTGCTGTACTTTGCATATATTCCAGTGTTTAAATTATGTTAGTTTTGGTTGTATTGAAAAATTTTTCCCCCTTAAATGACCCGCATATTTAGCGGGCTGTTTGGGGTCGGAGCGGGTCGTGGAGCAGGAGTCGGTTTTCCCATAAAAAGGACCGACTCCCAAAATATAAAAATAAGGTTGGGGCCAGTTAGTTCGATGCCCCGGGGCAAAGAGCAAGAGGAATTTTTGGGGGTGGCCCCTTTTACTGTCCCCCCATTTTTCAGCCCCCTCACATGAGGGGGTTTTAATTGATGACCCTGGGGGCGGCAAAGCGCTGCCCCGGGGGAAAAGAATCCCGCTCCCAAAGGGGAAACAGATTTTTGCAAAATTTTCACCTGTTTTTTAAAAAAAGTAGAAGAAATAAAACCCTTCAATCCCAAAAATGACTGTGGAATGAAAGGGAAATTTCCCTTTTTACCCAAAATTGTTAGAGATTTTGCCCCCGTCTTCACTGTTTGCCCCCAACCCAAATTAGTGTAGAGAGGGGCCCTTTTTCTATCCCGGAAAAAATGGGGAAAAGATGTGAGGTCAGTATGCGGGTTTATGGGTGCAATTTTCTATTTCCCCAGGACAAATTCAAGACCTTTCCCCAAAAGTTTTTTGGGGGGGGAGTGTTTTTCATATTTTAAAATTTTTTTGTGTCCTAAATCATATCCCCAAAAAATTAAAATTTTTTCATTGGGCAAGCAAAATGGGTAAAAAATGGTTTGAACTTGTGATCTTTCACTCCCTATCCCCACCATCCACCCACCCTTTGTACATGAGGTGCTGAAAATTTTAAAAAAACAGTAAACTGGGCCCATATTTTTACAAAAATTTACTTGGCCCCAAGTATTTAGCATCTGCCCTTTGTTTTCAGTATTTTCTCCTAAAAAACAAAGTGTTAATTTTTTTTTATTTTGTTTTGTATTTGGGGAAAACCCCCTTTGGTTTTCAATACTGGCCTCAATCCTTTTTGGGCCCCTGAATTTAGATTCTGCACAAACTTTTACCAAAATCTGATCCCCCGGGTTTTTTACAAAATTCCCCAAAAATTGGGGGAGACTGGGGCATTTGGGTTCCCAAAAAAAGGGTTTTTTTTCAAACTCTATCCACAAGTTTTTTAAAAAAATCCCAAAAAAAAATTTTACCCTTTTTTTCCTGTCCACCTAAATACTTGATTAATGTTTTCAAGGGATAAAAAAGCCCGGGTGGGTTTCCATTTTAAATACAGTAAGTTATCACTTAACATGCGCATGTATGAGGGGGTCCGGGGGTTTGGGGATTTGGGGAAAAAGAGGGTCGGGGTCGGGGGTTCGGGTTTTCCGACTCCCAGCCCCGAATATTTAGAAAAGACCACCCCCTCAATTTTAAAAAAATCCCCTTCCCCTTTAAAAAAGAAAAATCAAAATTTTTAAAAAAACCCCCCCCCAAAAATCAGTCATCATGGAACTGAAAAAATTAGCGTCATCCGTTAAACTCACAAAAAATTTCTGTAGACAGGGAAATCCCGAGTTTAAAAGGGGCCCCCATTATGATTGAAAATGGGCCCTTTTAATTACTATGTACTTTTTGTTTTTTACTTAATTTTCTTTTTGTAATTGCAGGACAGTCTGAAATTCACCTACAACCAAATCGAATGGTCAAACGTCACAGATGTCCATTCCAATCCTGTAAAATGCCCCGTTCAGCAGTCCAATGAGACTTTTGGTGACCACCGATTTTCCATGTCCTTTGGAGATGGGCTCTACATCTTGGGCTTCGTCGGCATTCTAATCGTGTTGAAAACTCTCTTGACGAAAATCACAATGGTAGAAAACAAGCCTGAATACAGCGAGTATGTCATGTCCATGTGTGAGACGACTACAACAACGTACAAGATAACTCTTCAAAAATGTGCAAGCAGTAACAACGTCTCATTGACTCCACCAAACTCACCATGCGTGGGTCCACCTCTGAACACTTCTGTCACTAGCACTCCTGTTTGTTACAACGGGACTCGTTATTGTCCATTGTCAAATCTTGATAGTGGAAGTCTTTATTTCGGAGAAAGATGTCCATTCTCCAGCCCGGAGGGCAGCACAAAATCCCTAGTGTAATTACGAAAGGCCAAAAAAGTAGAGATGGTAAAATGATGGGTGTATGAGGAAAACACAATCCACACTTTTTAATGGCACATTTCTATGTAATACATTTTGGTAAATATCACGTTAGAATCACAATGAAGCACAGCACCGCGACACGTCTTATATTCTAGAAAAGTCACACAATGTTCAATGCTAAAAGCGAAATAAATGAATTTATGGGGAAGAGTAGACATAGTCTCCTAGACTTATTATGTCTTTACTACTTTGCTTGTATATGACCTTCACCATTGATGTCTATGGACTCCACTCTATTAACCTCTTAAGCCCCAGGCCTGAAAAGTAGTTAATGACCAGAACATTTTTTTAGTTTTTGCCTCCTTGCGTTTCAACAGTTTAACTTTTTTATTTTTCAATGACGCACTTGTGTGAGGCCTTGTTTTATTTGAGACAAGTTGTACTTTATGGGGGAATAGTTTAAGTTCACTTAAAAATATTTGCAGAATTTGTTTTTTATTTTTTTACTTTATTTTGTTTTTTTTACATTTTTTTTTACACCATTCACATTTCACACTTAATAACTTATTAGATTAATTCTACAGGTTATTACGGTTGTGTGGATACCTAATATGTGTAGGGGATTTTTTATGTGTAATGTATGCACAATTATTTTTTATTAAATATTTATTTTTATTTAATTTTTTTATTCATATTTTTTTACTTATGTTTTTTACTTTTTTTTTTTTTTTAAATCCCCTGAAGGAAGAACTGTTTTACTTTTTTTTTTTTACACTTGGTAATGTATTAGCATATTCATATATGCTAATACATTATAATCTGTGTCAGTCTGACACAGGCAGTGATCAGGACAGCTCACAGTCTGTCCTGGTCACTGGCTTCATACACAGACAGCTCTGGGGCTGCTCTAGGTCCCCAGAGCTGACTGTGCAGCCATTCCCCGAGCTCTGTTGGGTCACCGGGTGTTCTGATCACCCGACAGAGCAGGGGAAACCCTTTGATTGCGCTGCGGTAACGCACCACCGCAAACAAAGGGTTAAAGCACTGGGTGCGGGGGTTCCACCGCTTCTCGGTGCTTGCAGGAGATGCTCTGGGATCAGTAGAGCCCTATGTAGTACAGCCCCGATCCCAGCGCAGCTGCGGCGCCGGGCGCCGCAAACCCCGAAGTCTACAGCGACGGCAAAAGACATCGCTGCAGACGAACGACCCGCACCGACTGACGCCAAAAGACGGTGCGCGGTTGTTAAGGGGTTAATGCCTGTGAGGAAGTAGACACGAATTGATGAATAAGGGCGATTGTATCTATTCGGCATTTATGGCCAGACACACAGTCGAGTCAAATTATTAGGACTGCTTCCTCCTGCTGAGGTCGGCAGCACGAAGCTCATGAAGAAAGTCAAATGTGGTGCGCTGGTTTAGTGGGTATAGAAGGTGAGCAATAGGTTGTCTGAACACATTCCACATTGCTTTCATGGATAAAAGGGGCAAAATCAGCGTTGCGAAAGGGCCGATTAATGGCTTTTGGGCCAGTGGTGGTGGTATTTCTGAAAATGTGCAGTTTGTGAATTGTTCACGTGCTGTTGTGGTGGAAGCGCCATTGCGAA
Source organism: Phyllomedusa bahiana (assembly GCA_025379985.1). Lineage (NCBI taxonomy): Eukaryota > Metazoa > Chordata > Amphibia > Anura > Hylidae > Phyllomedusa > Phyllomedusa bahiana. The sequence continues at coordinate 16,629 of JAODAL010022892.1, read as the reverse complement.
TAAGCAACAAAGAAACTGTGGAGCACCATGCCCCATTGACATGAGAGCTATAAAGGTGCACAATGATGGGCCAACATGCTACAGTGGAGGAGATCACCGTCAAGATGAAAGAGAGTTACACAACAGTTCAGCAAACCTACTATGTATGGGGTTCTGAAGAAAGTGGATGGTCACTACTTCTCAGCTAACAAAGTTGAATCGCCAGAAAATGCTTCAATTTTCACAGCAGTATCGGAATTAGAATTTATCGCTGATTAACAAAGGGTTGCCATCTTTGAGTCATGTGTTCTGCTTCACCGAACAAGGGAAACATGGGAGAAGGAAAGCCCTGCAACCATTGCTGAAGAACACAAGCTCATGGTGGCAGCATTATGGTTTGGAGAATGTTTTCATGGCATCCTTTGGGCTACTTATGTATGTGCAAGGCACTCCTTTTAACTGATTTGGGTATGATTGCATCCTTGCAGATTGCATACACCCATACATGCTGATTGTCTTCCCTGAGGCAAATGGGATCTTCCAGCAAGGCAATGTAACATGTCCGACATTGGTTGAAAGAGCATGACCAAGACTTCCAAGTACTACCCTGACCCCTAATTCCACAATTGAGCATATGTGGGTGCACATGGATGGTGGTGTTGGCTCTATGGACCCTCCAGCAGCTGTGGGAGCCCCTGGATGGTGGTGTTGGTTCTATGGACCCTATAGCAGCTGTGGGGTCCCTGGATGGTGGTGTTGGCTCTATGGCCCCTCCAGCAGCTGTGGGGTCCCTGGATGATGGTGTTGGCTCTATGGACCCTACTGCAGCTGTGTCCCCCCCTGGATGGTGGTGTTGGCTCTATGGATCCTCCAGCAGCTGTGGAGCCCCTGGATGGTGGTGTTGGCTCTATGGACCCTCTAGCAGCTGTGGGAGCCCCTGGATGGCGGTGTTGGCTCTATGGACCCTCCAGCAGCTGTGGGATGCAGTCCACTCCAGATACCTGTGTCCACCTTCCAGGACCTTAGTGAGTCACTTCCAGCCCATCTAACTGCTGTCTGCACCGCACACAGCGGTTATACTGGATACTAGTCATAATAATGTGACGTTACTCTTTTATTTTGCATTATTTTTATATTATTGATCTCTAAAATTAGATTTTGTATAAAAGATTATAATATGTTCAAGGTTACATAGCTTCCTGAGCCAGGATTTGGTGTTTGTCCTCACTGTGTGATAATGAAATCTTTTCTAGATGAAAAACAAGTGTTCACCAGTAATAACGTCCGTAATGAACAAAGCAACAAGATAAAATAGTAAGGTCATTGATATGTATGTGTGCTGGGAAAGGTCTCTGTTGTGTGGTTTCTTTAATAAGCCGGCAAGTGCGTAGATAATCATGACCTTATTGACCCAAAAATGGAAGTAATGGAAGTGTACACAATGATCATGAAAGAACATCCAGAACACCTCTACAGTTTAAAACATCACATGTGAAACATATAAAGTTATTGGACTCAATAGAGTTTAACTACTTTGCCTGTCCCTAATACAACACTTCCTGCTTCTGTTCAGTATTTCAGTGTTGTCATAGGGTACCGAGCCTCATCACAGCCACATGAATGTCTTACTTTATTCTAACTTGTACTATATAAGAATAATTATTGGGACCCATCTTCCTAAGTGAAGTTGCAGTGAGTGTTGTCAGAGGGACAAGGCCATGGAGTCGGTTTAACACCTGGCCGCCACAGATGACTGATGATTGTAAAAGTTCTGTATTACCATGACTAACGTGCAACTTCAATGGTTCTCTGAGGCTTACGGTTGAAGCTGCTTAAGGGTCTGTTAACTCAACGGAATTTAACAAGGTATTCAAAGCGGATTCCGGATTGGACTCCTCGTTAAAATCCTTGTACAGTCCAACAGTAATTCATGTGAGTGGTCAGTCCCTACTGCAGTTCACAGAGCGAGCTACAGTGCGGATTTTCCACACCAAAGATTTCAAATCCTCCTCTGGAAAGATTGACACGATTTTGCATTATTTATAGGGGGCTAAACCCGCGTCCAAACCAAAGGCGAAAAACGCCTTTAGTCGAGTAAAACTCCTCAGGTGTTACCAAATCCAAGGTGAAACTATGTCAGACTTTTATGATGTTAAAAGGCCAATGTGTGAACCGGGCCTTATTTCGAATGTAAGAATTTTGGCAGATTCTTGTGAAACATTGAAGGAATTGTCCACTTAATAGGAAATCATACAATTTTCTAATTGACATGAATTTAAAAAATTTTTAGATAAAAAAACCTTAATCAGTGCAATAGGCCCCCATCAAGAATAGCAATGGTACAGCACACATTCCTGTCCATAGTAATGGTTTCCATAGACTAAACATGGTTTACCTGGTTTATCTATAGGGTAACAGAATAGGAATGATGGTGGAATTATAACAAATATTATTGTAGTTGAGATGAGGGCTTGTTTTTGGGGGACAAGATGTGCTTTTTAACCTTGCCACTGAACAAACCATAGAATGTGCTAGAAAACCCCCCAAAAAATTCTAAGTGGGGTATAATGTTAAAAAAAAAAATAATAATAATTGTGCCATTGTTGCAGGGATTTTGGTTTTATGGCATTCTTTCTTTGGTATAAATGATTGCCTTCTGTAAGTCATACGATTCTGGTGATACCAAACATGTAGGGTTTACTTTATGTTCTAGTACTTCAAAAAACATAAAATAAAAACACTCTCTATTTCTTAAGTTAGTTGTTCAGCACCATGTTTGTGACAGGTAACTTTTTTTTTTCAACCTAAAGATCTGACTGAGGCTGCATTTTTTTTTGCCGCCTGAAGAGTAGTTTTTATTGGTACTGGAACTCTCTTTTTATTTGCTATGGAGCTCACAACTTAAAGGGGTTGTCTCGCTACAAAGAATAGCTTTCAAATTGTAGGGAACACAAAATAAAGACATTTTCCAAATATATTGCTTTGTTCCTCTGTTTTCCCTAAGGCTATGTTCACACGGCTTATTTCAGGGCGTATTTACGTCCGTAAATACGTCCCGAAATACGTTTCAAATACGTGTCACAAAGTGTGGCACATATTTCGCATCGTAAATACATTCCACATTCTTTACTATGGTGATTTACTTGCAAAATACGCCTCAATAAGTGACAGGGGACTTAATTTTATGATCGTATTTACGGACGTATTTACGCCCGTAAATACGTTGCGAAAATATGCTTCGTGTGAATGACGAGTCGTATTTTACATTGGAATCAATGCTAATCTAATTGTTCATTATTTGATACGTATTTCAGGATGTATTTACGGACGTAAATACGTCTGTAAATACGCCCCGAAATAAGCCGTGTGAACATAGCCTAAGGAGATACAAGTGAATTTATGACCTCCCTGGCTATTTCAGTTCCCTCAGTAACTGACCAGTAAACAATTCTCCCCCTGCTGTTTGTTCAATGAGATAACAGTGAGTGACATCATCACAGCAGTGTCCTGTGCTGCTCAGCAGTAAAAAGCTTGATTTATGTAAAATAAACAGAACTGTAATAAGGGTTTTTGTTTTGGGGATCAGATAAGAAGTCCTGTTAGTAGTTTGAGAAGCTGATCTAATTAGCATCTGAAAGCACAGCATGGCACAGAGCTGTACAAGCAGGGAGCTGTATGCAAATGAGTCAGTCTGAACCAGGAAGTGACAGAGTATTTCATTCATGCATTCTCTGAAACTCTGAAGGGAGACAACTCCTTTAATTATGTTGAACTTTGAATTGATATTCACTAAAAACTATTTACCTGTTCTGCTTTGCAAAACCAGGTTGAGAGCCCTTTTCTCCCTTAGTTCCTGCAATCCATGTGGTGTCCATTGATCACATGGCCTTAATGGATGTTTTGTAAGTGTGCACATAGTGAGTCTAGCTGCCTTCATTATTGTGTACTTTATTTACCTCTTTTGATTGGAGAAGTCTTTTTGATACATTTGCTAAATGGACCTTTTCATCTGCTCAGAAGTCTTGCATTGTTTGACTGAATGTGAATCCTCTGACTGAATGTGAATCCTCTGAAATAGTCCAGCAGCAGTCAGAAAAGAGTCTGCCTACTGCTCTTTATATAGTAGTGGTGGCAGGGTAATGCATCATTGGAGTCGGGAAGGAATTTTTTTCCCTAAAATGAGGATAATTGGCTTCTACCTCATTGGGGTTTTTTGCCTTCCTCTGGATCAACACTTTAGCACAACAGGATGAACTGGATGGACGTCTTGTCTTTTTTCAGCCTTACAAACTATGTAACTATGAGATTCCGCCCTGACAGCCCTTGGTGCATAGATGATGCCACATCCCCTAATACAGGCACACAGCTTTCACATGATCAAAAACTGATTGCTGTGGGGGATGTGACATTGCCCACCTTTCTCGGAGGCTAGGTAGGCTATCCAGTGTACAGGAAAACTGGGTGATGCTACGTCCCCCACAGCATTCAGTTACAAAGATTGGGATAGCTGTGTACCTGCTGTGGGGGATGTACAGCACATACATAGAAATATATATAAACCAAATTATATATATTTTTACATGTATTATAGGATGAGGAACAAATGTTTTTTTTTACCATATTAGAAACTGATTGGTGACTGTACTATACACAGCCTGCTGTAGGCAACCAGGGAGGGAACTGGAGCAGAGATGCAGGGGCGTGAGGTGTACATGTCTAAGAATGATGATATAAGTGTGTATAGGGCAGGGTTGAACAGTGTTAGAAGGGTTAGGGGGAAGTAATAGACTGTAACTGCAATGGATTCTGGGACTTGTAGGAAAGAAATGCTGGAGAACTACTGACACTCCCACAAGGACGTTTCACTGATCTTATGATAGACACATAAGGAGGCAAAAGAAGCACATGAAGGAAGGGGAATAGCTTTACTTTAGTTTATAGTGTTCTATGAAATCATTAAACTCCCAGATAACCCCTTTAACAGTTGTAGTCTCTCTTGGGTACCACTAGAGGGCTCTATTGCTTGTACAGCCTTCTACATTATATAGATAATGCAGATGGGTGTACAAAGATGGTGGGTCTATTATTTCCTGTTTGAGGCAGAAAGTTACAGAAGTACTAACTCGATGGCTATGTAATACTTGGCTCACATCAACATTGGAGTTTCCATTTGGAATCACCAGCACAGAGGTGAAAACAGAAGCCTTGGGTTCCGTTTCACAACAGATACTAACGGTGCCTGATGGACCCTATTAATAACAATGAGTCAATTGGGTTTCTGCCATGATGTCTGTCATTCAGAACATGTGTTATAGGTCCTGAAAGGAACCTGCAATGCATACATGAACCAAGCCTTAGCCTACATTAGCCTTCTAGCTGCCATAGTTTTCACTCAGTACCCCATGCTCTCTAAGTAGTTAAGCAGCAGGGCTACGAGTCAGCTGCCGCCAACCACTGACCTCTGTGTTGGGCGACATACTGTACCTGTAGGCATGTGACTGCCAAGGCCAGAGATTGCATCATGTGAGCCATGAAAGTGATATCATCGGTGGGGGAGCTGGGAAGATGAGGGAAACTGGAGCTCTGGTAGCATTGGAACGGTGGTGAGGGAAGAGGTAAGTTTGGGTTAATCTTCTGTTTTAGCATAGTAGAAGATGGTTGACTGGTTTTTTAAATGTCTTGAAAAACCCTTTTACCTGTTAGAAAAAAAATGCAACTGTAGTAGGCTCACTCGCAAAGCCCGATCTATATGCAGCAGGTTTATTACAGCCAGCACCCGCAGATAGTGTCTGGGAAAGAGACCGCTCTGTTTCCTACCATTTAGAAGCCACGATCAAGGCGACTGGTGTCAAAATGAGCAGTCAAAGGGGCTTTGATCCATTACGGGCCCGGATCAGTTGTCATGGCAGCTGAACTCCTATTACACCCTACATAAGGCAGAATGTAATCGTAAGCCTCTACCAACAGATTTGTATAGGTAATTGTGGTGCTGGGCAGTAGGCTCAGATCACAGTTAGGCCATGTTTACACGGCAATTATTGGGACGTATTTTGTGCCATACTGCGCTAAATACGGGCCGAGATACGTCCCAAAAATTACGGTAATCCACCGTTCTCATAGAGAACTATGGATTACGTCTCCTCTCCCCACTCGGACAATACGCCGCGCGGGGAGAGAAGTGACATGTCAATTATTCACGGTGTATACACGCCGTGAATAACAAATGTCTATGGGGCCGGTGAGCTACCGCGCCCCCCCCCCCTCTCCCGCACCGCCTCCGAGCACACGGCGTAGTTGCGGGCGAAATACGTCCCCGCGATTACACCGTGTGAACATAGCCTTAGGGTACGTTCAAATGGTGTCTTTTAGATGCGTGTTTGCATCAGTTTTTTGGACCCTGAACGGACCCAAACATGCATCTAACAATGTGCAGTGTGATTTACATTGCTTTTAATGTAAAACACGCATTGGCGTTCAGTCGTCTGATCGACGATGCATGTTTACATGTGTCTTTCTAAAGCATCTTTTGAAATTCTGCTCCTCCTTACACTACTGGATACCAGGAATACCAGGGGTTCACATGCTCAAGTGTTGTGGGTGATCACATGCTAAAGGATGGTTGCGGGGGACGTAGTTAATATACTGGAGAAGTTCTGCTCCTCCATACACTACTGTTACCTGGATACTAGAGTCATATGCCCTGTGTGGTGGTCACATGATAAGACGCTGCTGGAGGTAGTAATACCGGAGAAGCTCTGTTCCCCCATATACAACTGTTACCTGGATACCCGGGGTCACATGACTGTTTAGTCCATAAAGTTATTCCATGAGAGCAATAACTGTGGACTGGAATGTGGACCTACTGCAAAGGTTAAAAAAGAGTTACAGATGCAGAAATTTTAATGGATGTATATTAGAAAACTGTATGATTTCTTTTAATATACATACGGTAATAAAAACATTACAAAGTGAACAACTCATTTAAGGTTGTGCAGTAGTTGTGACAATTTTTAACAAAACTTGTAAGAATCCAAATGACCCCATGGAGCTCTAGGCTAAAGAGAAATAGGTGCAGAGACACACATTCAGTATAGTACTTGGATCCCCTTGCATCTAATGTAGCATATTATTAAATTAAACACAAATATTTTATATGTGAGGCCAATCAATTAATTTCCAAATTTAGTTGGTGTTTCAAACTTATAAAAAAACCTTTTTACATTTTTATTCTAGCCTTTTTGTGCCAAGAAGGTCAGACTGTGGTTACCCCCCCAAAAAAAAATCAGCTGATTGTAGCACTTTGGCTGCGTTGCTTATGTTCATGTCAGATTGAGGGTGATCTGGGCCATCGGTCAATTACCCACTTGAATCGAGTTAAGATCTTGAGCAGGATTTGTCTTACGTATGTCTTTTATTTTCAGATCCAGCACTTCTGGCCATAGACCCTCAGGTATTGCCCTTTTGCTCTTAGGGCCAGAGCGCTCATGGACGGCAACCATGAATAAGCCCTCTAGGAGAACAGCAGGTGCATGTTATGAGTTAATGTGTCACCATTTGGGGTTAATATAGTCCCACAGGATCAATGCTACCTCCATAATATGGGATATGGGTCATGGCAGATTTCCATATTCTATGGACCCAGTATTTACCATCTGAGGGTCACAGATACATGAATTTATAAGGTTTCCTACTGACAAGCCTACATAATGGGCTCCCAGTTCAGACTGATGAAGGTAGGAATAGGCAAGTAAGAAGACGTTGAGTTACCAAGTGGTCAGGCATGGTTCCTTTCTTCTGCCGAATTGGCCCGATGACTAGGGCGACATGGGAGCAGTGTATGATTTGGCACCTGAGTTTTCCAGAACCATTCCCTTCCGGTCATCGAAGTCGTTGGCAATGTATCTGCTGTAAGGATCTGGGTCGTCCAGATTATTATGCCTCTTGGAGCGGGTGGTGCTCACTAAAACGGCCACAATGATGAAGGAGAACATCCCAATCATCACCATCAGATACAGGATGACATAGTTGAAGTTCTCCTCGTTGAGCGTGTCCTGTAATTGATTGTCTTGCATGGACACATTGTTGCGCCAGCCGTTCATGTAATTCTCAAGGATTTTTTGGAAGGCATTTTCCAGAGTTTGCGTCAGATTAGTGGACACGGGCATGTCTGCCGATCCTGTAATATAACACATAGTCATTCCTATACGGTCACACATTTTTGCTTTTACATGAATAACAAAATGTTTTGATGCCAGTATGATAGATATAATGGGACAATTAAGCCATGTGATGATATTACCATGTTCCCTTGCAAAACTTTTCAACCCCCTGAAAACTCAAGCAGTTTTTTTCAGATTACCAATAACACACATCATATGCGAATGACTCAATTCTATCAAAGTGTAATAAAATAGTCATTATTCATAGCTCTCCATACTTACAGTGTAGAAGCCAGATGTCGGTGTTCTTCTCTCCTAATCATTCCATATTTCTGCCAGTCACATGCTGGGCACTATTTTATATACTGGCCAGCTTTATCTTATCTCTAAAATGAATACAAACACAAGCTTGGACAGATGACCTCCATTTTTCCCAGATTCTGACATGTTCTATCCATACGCTTGATATCATATTTAGAAGTCATGCCCTTGCAGCTACTATTTGCAAGCAACAGTTTAGCACTTAAAAATATGATATTCTCCCCAAAAAACTATATACAGTCTCCGCGCCTAAGATAAAAGCAGCAGGGTATAGGGTGAAACTGCACACACACCCTTATTGTTTTGTAAAAAAACAAGCATAAAAACATGTAATACATATACCACCGCGCTAAAAACAGCCGATTCTATACAGATAGAGAGCCCCAATTTGGGCAACAAGTGTGTACAGGTGCCCGTTGTAACTACATAAATGTATGACCAGATGTCCACAATTCGCATCAGTCCTATAGCACAAACAAACACCACTTAGCACAAAAAACAACCATAAAAACAATAAACCAAAATAGCTGTCATCTCTGCTATTTTGGTTTATTATTTTTATGGTTGTTTTTGTGCTAAGTGGTGTTTGTTTGTGCTATAGGACTGATGGTCATACATTTACGTAGTTACAACGGGCGCCTGTAGACACTTGTTCCCCAAATTGGGGCTCTCTATCTGTATAGAATCGGCTGGTTTTAGCGCGGTGGTATATGTATTACATGTTTTTAGCACTGAAAAATGCCTGCTCCGAACAAATAAAGGCTTGTACAGGTTATTTTTATAAATTCTATTAAGGCTACTGGTGCCCTAATAAAATAAAAATAACAAACTCTCCTCTCCCCTCCATGCTGGCGCTGCCACCATTTGCCATCTCCCCCAGTTCTTCTGTTCACTTCTGCCACTGATTGTCTCCAGTTATGAGTGGCTCCAAGCAGTGACTTCAGCAATGGGATGAGCTGAATCCAGAAGCCAGAATTCAGCATAAGAACTGGGGGAGACAGCAGCGCTGGCACAGAGGTGAAAGGAGAGGTGAGTACAGGTTTTTTTTAGTTCATCAAGGAATCCGTAATCTAAATAGGTTTTTAAAACAAAAACCCATACAACCCGTTTAAAAAGTATCTCACAAAAGTGAGTACACCCCTTAAATATTGTATTACACCCATTCATGGGAGAACACAACATGGGACAATTTAATACAATGTAAAGTAGGCCGTGTACATCTTCTCTAACAGTGTAAATTTGGTGTGCCCTCAAATTAACTCAACCAATGGCAACAAAAGTGAGTACACTCTGAAGTGAAAATGGAAAAATTGTGCTCAATTTGCAATTTTCCTGTTATGTGACTCGTTAGTGTTACAACACCGTGAAACTGAGCTGAAGCGCAGTGGTCAAGACTAGTGATGAGTGAAGCCTAAGCCCCCGGCCACACGGCATAACTGTGGGGCATAATTACGCCCCGCAGTTAACCCGTGTGAACATAGCCTAAGAGTCACAGAAAATAATTCACAGGCTAAAATACTTCATTCCTTTTAATGGCTAACTGAAAAGATGAGGACAGCGGAGCTATAGGAGGTGCAGCGCTAGCAGCTGCCACGGGGCCCCTTTGACACATAAGAAGACAACGGTATTGGAAATGGCACATGGTAACTGGCAGAGGCCCCCTATCACTTTTTACACCAAGGCCCAAGAAAATGTGATATATGTAGTGGCAGCAAGAACATCCCAATGGGGAACATGGAGGTTCAGCTGGCAGTGCCGTAATTATAGGGGGTACAGCGTTAGGCAGGACTGTCAGTCATCTCTTAACTGTTTCAGGGCCCCATGCAGCTAAATCAAATGGGGCCCCACCCATTACTAGTTCCTATTTTTAACATATCACTGGGCCCCTTTTTGATTAGGGCCCCTGACAGCAGTACTGCCCTATTAGCATCCCTGGCACCCCTTTTACAGTAGCCTGACCTCAAAACCAGCAAAAATTACCTTATGGACACTCAGAATAAAATTAGCAAGAAGAAATTATTATTTGAAACAAGATTTTTGGGAATAGGACATTGACTATCGCTGTCTTTTACAGCAGCACGACCTCAAAAGCATCAAAAATGACCTTTCAGACACTCTATAAAATTAGCGAGAAGAAATTACCAAAAGAAGATTTTTTTGAATTGGACAAATAGGATAAATATTAAAAAGTCAAGATTTGTTCACAGTCTCTTATTGAAGAACTGGACTCCAAAGACAGTAAATCAACAGTGTTCTTAAATGCCTGTACTTCGCAACGAGCAAATAGGATTATAAACAGAAATTTTTTCTATGCAATATCGGTGAAATGGGGTCGTATGGAAGAACCCTCACAGCAAATCAAGTGGTCTTAAATGCCTGTACTTTGCAATAGAATTTTTTCTATGAAATATCTATACAAAACTATTAACTTCCTAACTATTGCTGTGTATAATTCCCTAAACTAGCTGTCTCCCCCTGAGTAATCTCACTAGTATCTTTTCCTGTGTTAAATTGCTATTAAATGGTGTTTCTGCCTGCTGGCAACCAGCAGACATCGGCAGTAGTGTGTTCACTATAGAGAGTAAGGTGGAAATGGCATTCAGCAGGAAATACAGTGACATACACATAAGATGGTCATGTGATTTTAGCAGCAAATGTGATCCCTACACTCTCAGGCTCTGCACTCATTGGCTGGCCGCTAAAACTGAAGGAAGCTGCTGAAAAAGGCGCCCGAGCCGAACCTGAACTTTTTACTGAACTTGCAGCAAACAATTCGGTTCGGCTCGGGTTCGGAAAAAATGTAAAGTTCATGCCGAGCTAACCTTTTTCGGAATGGTTCGGCTCAACACTAGTCAAGACCATATAGCGGTTTAATAAGACCAGTTCCAGAAGTTGAGTCCACGTGCTCAGCGTCACATAAAGACACTATCTTTTCAAATGGATGTATAAGTGCTGCAGAGATTAAAGGGAAAGAGGGGTTCATCCTGTTAGTGCTCAGACCATACGCCGCAAACTGCATCAAATTGGTCTGCATGCATGTTGTTCCAGAATAATGACTCTTCTAAAGATGATGCACCTGAAAGCCTGTTTTCTGAAGACCAGCAGACTAAGGACATGGATTACTGGAACCTTGTCCCATGGTCTGATGAGACCAAGATAAACTTATTTGATTAAGATGGTGTCAAGTGTGTGTGGCAGCAACCAGGTGGGGAGTACAAAGGCAAGTATGTCTGGCTGCAATCAAGCATGGTGGTGGGAGTGTCATGGTTTTGGGGCTGCATAAGTGCTGCCGGCTGTGGGAAGCTGCAGTTCATAGAAGGAACCATGAATGCCAACATGTACTGTGACATACTAAGGCAGAGTATGATCCCCTTCCTTCAGAAACTGGGCCGCAGGACAGTATTCAAACATGATGACAACCCCAAACAGACCTCCAAAAGAACCACTGCCTTGCTAAAGAAAATGAGGGTCTTTAACTGTCTACAGACCAAAATCTCATTGAGCATCTGCTCGGCATCCTCAAATGGAAGGTGGAGGAGCAAAAGGTCTCTAACACCCACCAGCTCCGTGATGTCGTCATGGAGGAAGAGGATTCCAGTGGCTGCAACCTGTGAAGCTCTAGTGACCTCCATGCCCAAGAGAGTTAAGGCAGTGCTGGAAAATAATGGCGGCCACACAAAATATTGACACTTTGGGCACTTTGTCGATCTTCAGTTAGGGGTGCACTCACTTTTGTTGCCAGCAGTTAAGAGATTGATGGCTGTGTGTTGAGTTATATTGAGGGCACCCAAAATTGACACTGTTATACAAGTTGTACACTGACAACTTTAAATTATAGGAAGTGTACAGAGGGAGGAGGCTCCTTCTGTCACCCATGAGCACCATGCAACGCGAGCACCATCCAGAACTATCATGTATGGGAGCCTATTCTGCTCTGCCAGAGACAGAGACTAGTAGACTGCCTGTAATGGGTTGCTGTGTTTTATAAAAGCAATCTAGCGGTTGCATCGGCTAGTCCCATATTGGAACTAAAAATATTAATAAAAAAAAGGAAGTTAAATAAAAAAAATTTAAATAGATAAAAAAAATTTTTATATATTATATATATATATGAAATACGTGATACATCTGTAACGATTCCAGTTTATAAAATGATTGTTATTTAATCTGTACAGTGAAAATTGCAAAAAATAAAAAAATAGAAACCATCCAAGAATTGTCTCATTAAAAATAAGGAATGAAAAGTAATAAAAACAATCTTATGTATCCCAACATAGTACCAATGAAAACACAAACTTATCCTGCAAATAAAAGGCCCACACACGGCTTCATCTACAGAAAAATAAAAAAGTTTTGACTCCCAGAATTTTGTATCATAAAAATGTTATTTTTTTAAGTAGCATTTATAATTTATGGGTACATGCCTCTGTTAAAAAGAGGCATGACCTAAAAAGTAGCAGTGTGGTCTGTAAAAAGGGACAGCAAAATTAGAGAACTCCTGGCGACAAAATTTCTAGCTATGAAACTGTCTAGATAGCTACAGCAGTCATATAGCAGCGTATAATGCCAGACATGGTTTTCAAAGCAAAATGCTATATATACTGTCTATAGACATAGCAGGGTGCTCCATTGAAGGCATAGATTTAGAACATTGCTCTAACCCTGGATCTAAGTGGTGAAGGCAGAGTGGTTTGTTGGTACTTTTGGAAATCCAACACCAGCCCCCCACTACGTGTTCTACACCATAGACTATTTTAGCCTAGTTCACATCACGACTATGCTTAAAATCACAACATACATGCCCCAACACTAAAGATTATTATAAGCCATTTTGTTTTTTGGGGATTTTTTTGATACTTATTATATAAGAATGTACCTCTTTTGTGTTAGAAGAAAACTCAAGAACACGTTTTACAATAAATAAAATATATGAAATACAAAAACATAGTAATTTTACAAAGAAATAAAATTGTGAGAATATTATTTTCTGACATTTTTAAAAGATAAAAACTAATATAAATATTATGATACACACAGCATTAGGGCTTGTTCACATGGAGTTTTCACTCCGTGTTACAATCGCTTTTTAGATCCATCTCTGGGACCGACAGATAAGACCCCAAGACGGATCTAAACAATTAGCAGAGAGATTATCACTGCGGGCTATTAGGAACACGCAGCGGCGTTCACATGGGAGATCGCCGCTGCTTGTTTCCATAGCACAGCCCGGGCTCGTCTTTGAAAGAATTGACATGTAATTATTTCAAAGACGGAGCCGACAGGCAGGAGGGGAACACGCAGCGGAGATCTCTCATGTGAACGCCGCTGCGTGTTCCTCATAGCCCGCAGTGATGATCTCACTGCTAATTGTTTAGATCCGTCTTAGGGTCTTCTCTGTCGGTCCCCGAGACAGATCTAAAAAGCGCTTGTAACACGGAGTGAAAACGCCGTGTGAAAAAGCCCTTAGCGCTCCTGTATAACAAAAATGGCCACACAAATATAAGCAGTAGAAAGCTAATTTAGGTTTCCTGTACCCCAAGGGGTATTTTTGTTAACACAGTAGTACTCCTGGAAAACAGTCCCATGTGTTATGCAAAAGACATAAAATCGTATCCTTTTCTTGCTATGATAGTAGTGATGAGCGATTACGTTGACTATCGTCATCGGGTCAATAGTCGATATCGGCAATTATCAATAAGATATCCGATAGTCGATAATAGATTATCGCCGATGACCATTAAAGTCTATGGGAGAGGAACAACACCTTCATTCTTACATCCAACAGGGCTGGAGAAGCTGGAAATAACATCCACAACAGTCACATGGATACGTGCTACATCTTAGGCAAGACAATTAGGTTATAAAAGCCACAGAAAAAAAAATCATAGACCATTCACTATCCCTGGCTTGTACCACAGCATGACCCTTAAACCTGCATCACCCACAAATTAAAAAGTGCCAGAAGGCAGTATTATTTGAACCATCATTTTACTTGAACTGGACATTGGCTATCCCTGTCCTGGAACGCAGCATGAGCCCCAAACCTGCATGACCCCCACATTTAAAAAGTGCCGGGAAAAGGAGTCTTTCAACCACCATTTTAGTTGAACTGGACATTAACTATATCTGTCCTGTACCGCAGTATGACCATTAAACCTGTCTGACCCACAGATTAAAAAGTGCCGGTAATAGGAGTCTTTCAACCACCATTTTAGTTTAACTGGACATTAACTATATTTGTCCTGTACTGCAGTATGACCATTGAACCTGTCTGACCCCCAGATTAAAAAGTGCTGGGAAAAGGAGTCTTTCAACCACCATTTTAGTTGAACTGGACATTAACTATATCTGTCCTGTACCGCAGTATGACCATTAAACCTGTCTGACCCACAGATTAAAAAGTGCTGGGAAAAGGAGTCTTTCAACCACCATTTTAGTTGAACTGGACATTGACTATACCTGTCCTGGACCGCAGTATGACCATTAAACCTGTCTGACCCACAGATTAAAAAGTGCCGGAAATAGGAGTCTTTCAACCACCATTTTAGTTTCACTGGACATAGACTATCCCTGTCCTGGGCCACAGCATGACCCCTAAACCTGTTTGATCCACAGATCACAAAGTGGCACTATGCTATTTTGTACAGTGACTGTCATTTAGTATATTTTTTGGTAACTGACATTTGTTTACAGAATTTATTTAGGGAAGTTTTATTTATAGTTTTACATTATTACCATTTTGCTTTTTTTTTTCAAGTGTGATAACATACAACATACACCCCTCCCTGCAGTTTTTAAAGGTATTTTTTACACGTGTAGATGTGTTAATTCGTCCGCACACCCCATAAGTAATACAAATGTCCTAATCATCCCCAAAACACTTCTTAGTTGAGAAGACATTTGCCCTCCTGGCTTCTGAGACTGATTCAGCCAATCAATTCAATGGTTTCATTTTTCCTCCAAATCCTTCTTCATTGATTAGGGACAGACTCCCCTGGAGATCAAATGATGCGACCCATAGTGACTCCAGCCCCAGAAAATTTTAAGCCTCAAATTGTGCAATTTGTGTCCAGCCCTGGACCCCTTTTTGACACTACTTAACCTCACAGAAATCACCTTTTTCAAAATCTGATTTTTTAGAGAAATTTGAAGCTCTCCTGATTGCCCCTAACGGTGAGAGCCAGTGCTGCCGTCAGCCATCTGTTAACACGGAGGTCCAGCTGCCAGACTTACAGTGGGTGCGGTGAGAGACCAGGCTAGCATCTGTCATCTATTAACACGCAGGTTCAGCAGCCAGGGCCAAAGTTACAGTGGGTGCGGTGAGAGCCCAGGCTGGCGTCCGTCATCTATTAACACGGTAAAAATGCCCTTATGACGCAGCAACGAAAACTGTCGTGCTGAAGCAGAGTGCGGAAGCGGAAGTGTGAGAACTCCAGCCTTCCTCAGTACACAGTCAAGACCTGGGTAGCGCTTGCCCCTCCGTATGAGTGCGGACCAATTGAGCTTCACTTGGAAATACTGGTGGTTAACGCTCCTGTTACACCCAGGTGCCCTTTTTCTTGGCATTCTTTTTCTCATTTTACTCAACGTGCTGGAGGAAATGGTCTCTGTACTTTGTTCTCTGTCCGTGCTCCATACTCCATGTCCTCTGAATAACCTACATCTGGTCAAGTTTTCCTGTACCTCCCTTGTACAATTCAGAGGAATTTTTTACCAGCTATTTTGTACATGCAAGTTTTTTAGTAGTTTAATTCTAGAAAACACATTTTTAACCCCTTACCGCCGGAGCCAGTTTTGGCCTCTCTGACAGAGCCCCATTTTTGAAATCTGTCATGTGTCACTTTATGTGAGAATAACTTTTTGACACTTTAACCTATCCATGTGATTCAGAGACTGTTTTCTCGTGACACATTGTGCTTTAAGATAGTAAGAAATTTTGGTCCAAAAAATGCTTGTTTATTTGTGAAAAATATCAAAGTATCGTGAAAAATTTGAAAAATGTACCAATTTCAAACTTCAAAAATTTCTGCATGTAAGACAGATAGATATTCCACTCAAAATAGTTTATAACTAGCATCTACCATATGTCTGCTGTATTTTGGAATCATTTTTTTAAATGTATTTTTTTTTTTTTTCTCATTAGGGGGCTTAGAAATTTATATAATTTTCA
>JAODAL010022891.1:0-63783 GCA_025379985.1 Phyllomedusa bahiana | reverse complement strand
ATAAGTCCACCGTTTTTATGGTGTCTGAGGAATGTGTTATATGTGTTTCTCTGCATAGACAAGTCCATTGGAGTTTTCTGTGATTTATACTGGAACTTTTTTGTGACTTATAATGGAGTTTTTTATGATCTGTTTTGGCTCTAGAGTTTGCTGTGATTTATTCTAGCTGTTAGCACTGTTATAGGAACATTTGGATACGGATAGATTGTTAATATTCTAAATGAGCACGGTGATGTCATATTAGATTTCTTTTTCAAATAGAATAATTTTGATTCCATTCATCGGCAATTCATAGTTAGAACATTAACTTTCATTCTAATGCATAATTTCTTTATGTTTAATTATGCGTATTACCTTCAACTTCAAGGTAAAGCAATGGGGACGGCTCGTGCGCACTCCTTTGCAAATTTGATTTTAGGATTATGGGAATGCAAGGTTTTCAATGAGGCCCCCCCATTTACTGACAAGGATCTAACTTGATGACAATATATTGATGATGTCCTTATGCTGCAGCAGTAGACGTCATCCGAGTTAATATGTTTAGGACATCTCTTAATCTCAACAATCACAGTATCAAATTAACTTATGGAAGTAGTTGGACTTCTATTGACTTTTTGAATTTACTTATAAAGCTTGTTGCAGATGGTCCCTGCGAATGGATACTTTCTGTAAGCCCACATCGAAAAAGAGCATTCTTGTCGGTCAATTCCTCTGGGAAAGACGCATTTGTTCCACAGATTCAAATTTCCATCAACAATGTCGGGATCTTTATGTACGATTAGAACGAGGTAACTAACTGTACTAAAAAATGTGCACAAAATCGAGCTTTTGGCTAAATAGATCGCAACTTTTGGTGGACAAAGGAAGGAGATCTCCTAATTCTGATGAAATGCATAAAATTTTGGCTAATTTCTGACCCATGATTTTGTCTGATCTACCCTCTAATCTGTTTATATCTTTTAGACGTTCTAAGAATCTGCATTATTTGTTGGTCCATGGGTATGGATGTTGTGTTCCATGTCCAAATATTACTGAAAGTGACCATTTCTCTAATTCTGCAGGCACAAGACAGTAATCCATAACACATTGCATTTCTTGTGACACAAGACACATTATTTGTTACGCCAACTGCCTATGAAAGAAAATCTACATATGTGTGACATCTTGTGAATTACACTGCTGGGTTAGAGAACATGTGTTGGATGTACTCTCAATAGTAAGATTGAATGTTCTGTTCGCTCACCTGCAGATCCTGAATCACTGAACACCACTGCATGGAAGAAACCACTCGGCTACTGGTATTATATCCATGTGAAGAAAGAAAGTTGTTCCGGCACTTCGGTTAAAAATTCCAAAAACATTTTATTGAATATATCCCAAAACTCATATCAAAAATTTTAAATCTTGACACCAAGCAATGCACACGCATCTTACGCGTTTCAGGTCCCGCCTTGGACCCTTAGACGTAACATAGTGCGTGTGACACAATAACGTACTAATATAGTCAACGTCCAGAGAGCACCTGAGAATTAACTCTTAAATATCCTTAACCAGAAAAGCACAACCCAATACCAAACAGCATAGATATAATATACAACAAACAAACAAAGAAAAATCTAATTATAAATACAAGTATAATAGAAAGAAACACACATAATTTAAACTGGAAAAGAAACATCTAATAGATGTACATCAAGTCACTTTTATAATTTAGACATAAAGGATATCACGTATTAAGAGTGAGGATCCAGAAGGCCTCTCTGTCCGTCAGATGTTTTAACCAGTCACCTCCTCTAATAGGTTTTTTAACCTTTTCCAATATTAGTACACGAAGATTATCTACTGTACCATCATGTTCATCCCTAACGTGCCGGGAAGCTCCCGGGTACTGATCTAAAGCCTGGGTTGAGTGATGTATATATCATGTTCCCTAAATACGGACGAATAAATTTCTTATGTAACACCTATATTTCTGTAGATTACATGCATTGCAAAAGATCATGTACACTACATGGTGAGTATGGCAATTTACCTGATCTTTTATTTTGTATTCTTAGTTAGTTACTGCTGATTTAAAACTAACAGATTGCCATTCCTTTAAGTAGGCTTTTTAATTGTAGCACAAAACTTTTTTTTTTCTAGTATAGTTGTGTTTACATATCTTTGAAATTATTATTATTATTATTATTATTATTATTAATAGTTACATTTTTTCACCTTTGTTTTATATTTTTGTTTACTTTTTTATTTGTTCCTTATTATTTCTTACGATTCTCTTCATTCCTTTTGTTTTTATTTTCTTGTTGCTATTTTGGTTGACTGTGTCACCTTCCTGTACTCCATATCTGCCTTACCCCTCTTGTATCATATAACTTTATATAAAAAAAAAAAAAGGCTTGTATTTTCACTTTTATTTTCACACTTAAAAATTTCATTGATCACTCTACATTTCTTTGACTCACTTTTTCCATTTTTACATTATGTTTAATGCACTTTTGTTGTTTATTAAACATGTGTTATGTTTTTATCACTTACATTCTTTGCTGTTATTTGTTTTCTTGTTAGCATGTACTGCTTATACATCGCTTGTGTTTGTATATGCACCAGTGCTTGCTACCAGCAGCTCTTTTTTTTTATTTAGGCACGGTCATAAAGACCATCACATTTTGTCTATGCACCTGTGCAACATGAGGTCTAGTAGTACAGGGGTGTACTACTACATCTTTGGTGTTTGCCATTAGTCATCTTTCTATGGACATCACATATTGGCGTCATGTATCAGTTTACCATACATGCATGTCTTACTGCGCATGCGCCTTGCACTTTGCCACTTTTGGAGGATATGTCTATTATGATAAGATTTTCCTTATCACCGTGTTCTATATATGTGTTTTATTTTCATTTTTTCTTTTTATCCCAATATATTTCATTGTCATCAGTTTTTCTGGTATATCTCTTACCATGACAATGGTACTCTTTTTGAGTTTTCATTTTCATGGACTTCGGGCCAGCCCTCTCTTTGTCATGTGACCTAATACATGCTTGTAGTTTATTTGCCAGTATTAACAATACAGTATTTGTGACGTGTCAGATTGTTATTGGTAGGGAGTGTATTAAAGACAACAGGTGGCCATAATGACCATAGTTATGTTTGGAGGAAAAAGGGAGGAGCTTGGAAGCTTAAGAACATCATCCTAACTGTGAAACACGGGGGTGGCAGCATCATGTTGTGCTGTTACACTGTTGTTATTTTGTAATATACTACACGGATTTGGAATTTTTTATGATGTAATTGTTCCTTTACACTTTGGATGAATTGATTTTTGTGTGTTTTTAAAAATGCCCATTTTTACTTAAAAAATAATTTATTTTTGCATTTTTTTAGGGACACTGATCTTAAAAATTTGGTGATATTTTTCCACCCCCTAACTGCTTGAGAAAGGCTTTGAGTGAGCCGAAATGTTGCCTTTGGACATGAAATAAAGTACATAGTTTTATTCACTTATCTTTTTGCGAGTGCAAGTAGGGGTTTTTTTTTAATATTTATATATATATATATTTTATATATATATATAAAATTTTTTTATAAAATTTATTGTGAGCTTTCCCCCGGCTCTGGGTTTCGTGCCCTTCACTGTTCAGGCAGAGAACAGAGGGGTATTCCAGGTGAAAATACGGGTTTCCCTGTATTTTTTTTTTAGCGGGAAACAGAAAGTAAAAAAGGAAAGGCATGCCCCAAACACAAAAAAAAAACAAAACGCCTCCCCCGTCGGGGCCAAAAACCCAAACAAAAGGTCGCTTACTGCGTCTGCAAGCCCCACCCCTGCTGTTTTTCCCCCCGGGACTCCACCAAAGGCTTGAAGGTACCCCAGGGGTTTTGTAACCATTTTTAGTAAATTTACCTGCGACTTTTATTCCGGTAAACCCCGGAGTGGATTCATGGGAAGTGACCCAACCCCCCCTGCTCTATGCTCACCCCCAAATAAAAAGGCCGACCCAGGAAAATCCCTGAACCCTTTAAAACCCAAAAATTAGGGCTTTTTAAACCCATATGTCGACAGTCAAAAATGTCGACACCTTTTGGGAAGTTTGGCCTTTAATTCCCCCAAGCCCCTTTCCCTTGGGGGGCATGTGTTTGGACATTGAAAGGTGCTTTGCCAGGACAAGGCCGGGATGACACTCCTTTGTAACCCCCCTTTTCCTTTGCTGTTTCCCCACCTTACATACCCCCCCCCCCTCTCTCGGGGACCCGGGGGGCCCGGAGCCCCTTTGGTGCCCCAAAAAATATGTACTCTAAAAAAGGCCCTGCTTTTTGTTTGGTTTAAAACC
Organism: Phyllomedusa bahiana; assembly: GCA_025379985.1. Taxonomy (NCBI): domain Eukaryota; kingdom Metazoa; phylum Chordata; class Amphibia; order Anura; family Hylidae; genus Phyllomedusa; species Phyllomedusa bahiana. The sequence continues at coordinate 59,454 of JAODAL010022891.1, read as the reverse complement.
CCGGGAAACGGTGTTCTACACAGAACTTAAAATCCTGTGGGCCGGGAAAAACCAAACCGGGCCCCAAACCCTACATTTTTCCCCTTTGTTTTGGGCCCCAATCCATTTCAATGGGGAGGATCTTGATCACCCTAAAATTCCCTCCCCACCAGTTTATTCCTAAGCGCCCGATTGCCCCATTTCAGAGCCAGACATTCCCTTTTCTAAAATCGGTAGTTCTTTTTTTTCCCCCCCGCCCAGTTTCCCGGCTGGGGGTACCCGACGGGGTGCTCTTCCCCCCCATTAAACCCCTTTGGGGACAGGACTGCACCTAAACCCCCAAAAGGCATCCTCTGAAACTATAAATTCCCCCTTCTAAAATCAGGGGTAACCGGGTAAAGGTCCTTAACAGAGTCCCCCCCCCCTTAATTTTTCAGAAAGGCCTTGTTTCCCCTCCGGGTTCCACTTTACTGGGGTTTGGATTTTCCCTCCCTTGGTGAGATCTGTGAGAGGGGCCAGCTATTTTGGCAAAGGCTGGCAAAAACCCTCCTGTAGAAACCCCTGAAAATGCCGGGGGAAGGCTCTAACCTGTTTTTTGGGAAAAAAAGGGTTTTGACCCAAAAATTTAAAATTCCCTGAGTTTGCCCTACCGGGGGGTTTTGATAAACCCCCCTTGGGGCCAATATTTAAACCCGGGGTTTAGGGAGCCTCCTCTACCCCTTTGCGCACTTCTGGGTTGGCCTTTTAGACCGGGCCCGGCCCCAATCCGTTTAGGCCCTGTTTGGGCCCCTTTAAACCCCCAAGATGCAAAACCCCAATGGGCGTGTAAAATACCACATCATCCAGGTAGGGCGGCTGAAATATTTTTTATGCGGCGCAGGATGTTTTCCCCTTTTAACCTTTTGAAAGGGCCCAGGGGCCCCCGGGCAAACCAAAAGGGGAAGGAACGTATGGAATTTTTCCCTCGGGGTGGAAATCCCGTTTTTTTTTGGGCCCTATTTCTGTGAGGGGAAACCTGCCAAAAAACCCTTTGGTGGGGTTTCTAATTTGGGTTCATATACCTCGCGGGGCCCCAACCTCTCGACCCGCTCGTCGCCCCTTGGGGCTTTGGGTGGAACGAATTTGGAGACTTTTTTTAAATTTGCGGAAGTCTTTTAAAAAACCCGAAAGGGTACCATCGGGGTTTTAGGGAAAATTTCCTACCGGGGGGCTGGCCCCAACCACTTTGGGACTTCTCAAATTCCCCCCCGGGGTTTTGGCATTTTCCTAAACTTTTTTTAAAATGGCTTCCTCTGGGTTTCGGCCCACCCTGAAATGGTTTTCCACCCCCCACCTTTTGGCCGGGCTCGGGGACAATGCCCCATTTTTGGGATAAAACACCCTGCCCGGGCCCAAAGGCAGTTCAGAGAATACCCTCGGTTCCCTTGTAGGAACCCCCCACCTCCGTTCGGGGCCCTGACAAGGATTTTCCGCGATAGGGGACGGGGGAAAATCCTTTTTTTTGGGCTCCCCTCCCCCCTTGCGCCCCCAAAGGCTTTTTTCCTCGGGTCCTTCCAGGGTTTGATGGGTTAAAATATGGAAATTTTTGGTTTAGGGTTTTTTTTCCCCTGGTGGAAAACCCTTTAAAAAAATTTCACCTCACCCACCCGTTTCCCCTTTTTTCTCATAGGGCCTTGCCATTTAGCTGGGAAAACTTGCTCTTCTTTTTGGTAAAAAACCCCCAAAGGCCCCCTTTTGCCCCTGGGCTAAAAAGACCCACTTTTGGGGGTCCTGTTGAAAACCCCGGGGACTGGGCTTCCGGGGGCCTGTAGCAGGGTTCCCCTTAAAAATGGGCCCAAAAAAACTGCCGCATCCTGTCCTGCAGGGTCGGCTAAAATGCTCTATGACACTTTTGAAAGGGGGTTTCCTCTTGCCCCTTTTTTTCTCTTGGTTTTTTCCAGGAGCCCTCGGGGATGTCCCCCCCTTTATAGCAGCTAAAAAGGGAAAGAAAATCCCGTGGGATCCCTGGGGGGGATTTCCCCCATGGCGAACATAAGGATTGGGCCCAAAGGGGTCCCTTTCCCTACCTTTCCTTGTAAAACCAACCTTTTTTTAAAACATCCCCTTTTAAAGGGTTTTTTTAAATTTCGCTCGACCAAAACCATCGGTCGGGGGAAGGTCACGGAGGTGGCAGGGGGGGAATTTTTAGCAGGCGCTTAGTCTTTGGTTACCTTGGGACAAAAAGGGGGTCCCCCTGAGGGTTAAAGGATCCCCTTTGGGGGAAACCCCTGTAGGGGTAAAAAAGCTGAAAAAACCCCCCTAGCAAACCCTTTATAGGAGGTTTTTTCCTGGGGGCTATAGCTTCAGGGTTGGGGTGGCATTAAAATCCTTAAAACCCAAGGTATGTTTTTGCCCTCTAGCTGATTTAGGGAGGGGACCCGACCGATCCATCCCAAATCCGTCAAATGGTACCTCAAATAATGGGGGGGGAAAAAACCAATGGACCCCGGGAAAATTTGGGTTAGGGGCGGGGAACCTGACACCCGGGGCGGGACTGACAGAATTAATCCACTGCCTTGTAGTTTCCCCCCGGGCCAGTAGAAGTTACGCCCACCCCGCCCCTAGTTTTTTTTCCGCCCCCAAGGTCCCCCCAACACAGGGGAAAATGGGGGGCCAGTCTAAAAATCAAACTCATTGTTTGGGGGGTACTCCCCCAATGTTCCCCCCCCACCTCTTTGGCGCCCCTTTCTCCCCCCGGGTAAAAAAATTGTCCCGTGGGGGGGCGAATTTGAGGGTGGGCCCAACCTCCCCCCCTTTGGTTCCTGCGGTCCCCCATCAAGACCTTTACGTTTTTTAAAAGCGATACCCTTTTTTAGGGTCCCCCCTTTTGTTCGGTGCCAAAATTTCCCCTCTCGAGACTGGCAAGGAGGAGAGTTCTAACTCAGAGGGGGTCTCCTCTGGGTCCCCCACCGGGGACCGAAAAAGGGAAAAGGAAAAGGTTAAACTTCCCCACTTGTTTGGCACACGTCATTTACAGCAGGGGTTTAAAACATTATACATTTCATGAGTTTTTTTTTTCCCCACAAAGGGTTTCCCCAAAAAAGCGGAAAGTCACAGCCAATAACTTCCCCTGTGAGGTAAACTTTTGGTTTACCACAATCCACCTCATGTTGGGGGGACCCCACAGGCAGTCTCTAAATTTCCAGTTTTGGCATGGGGTAGTCCCCCGGTGTCCCCCAAAAGGGGTACCAAAATACCCCCCCATTTTTTGGCGTGAAAAGTGGGCTGGGGGGGGTCACCAGTCGGGGTTGCACAAGGTCAAATAAGCTCCCCATCCCGGAGGGGGTGCCCCCAAAAAGTCCTTTAAAAGGTAAACAGAGCCCTTTTCGGTTCCCCTTTTCCCGCAGCGCCCCAGTGGGAAAAAATGACGGCCGGGAAAACCCAAGGGGTACGCCCCCCCCCCATCCCACTTTTCCCTGGGTTTCCTCCCCGGGGCCCAAAGTGCCCCAACCCTGTCCCATTCCCTTTTGGGATCGCCAGCGACTTTAAGGGGGTCCCGGGCCCCAAAAAACGGGTTTCCCCTTTTTGGGGGGGGTGGCCCTTTTTCCCCCCCTTTGTTTTCCCGGGGGAAAACCCCCCCTTTTGGGACAGGGGCAGCTTAAACCGGGGGTTGGAGGTTGCGGGTTCCCCCGGGGGAAAGTAGGACCTTCAGGAACTCCTCTGTAGCGCAGTAACCCTTTCCCCCAACCCGCCAAAACCCAAATTTGGCCCACACTTTTTGGGGTCGGTGTACCCCCCGCACCCCTTTGGGACTTGACGGGGGGGCCCGCACCAAAAAGGTCACCAGACCACTCGCCGACCACCTGGGCAGGCGTTTGGGGGCTCCCCGGTGTAAAACCACTTGTTGGTAAAAAAGTGGAAACCCGTGTACATTTTTTGACCCGGGGGGCTTGGCCCGGAAAATTTTAAAATCCCCGGCTTGTACCCCTTTGGGGGGCCCTATGGCCAGGGTGACCCCCAGCGGGCCCGGTCCCCCCCGCCCGTTTGTTGTATTTCCTTTGGCGTCTTGGACACGCAGGCGAAGTAGGCCCTTTTTGCGGTTCGCCCGTTAGGAAAAGGGGCCAGGGGCATCCCCCCCCCTGGTCCGCCGGGAAACTGCTCTCTCTCCGCTATCCCTCAAAAAGGGCCCCCCGGTAAGGGCCCCCGGGTGCCTCCCTCCGCGGGCATCTTGGGGGCAGGGAACCTTGCACCAACCCGTCCGGGGGGTGGACCGAGCACTTGTTGGTCTTCCCCCCTTGCAAACCAGGGTCTTGTAGTGTTGCTGCAGCCGTGTGGTTTTTCCTGTTGTTGTTCCTTCACCGTGGCTTTTGGGGGGGTCTCGATTAGGCCCGGCGAATTTTTTTTCAGCTTGCGCCCCGGAAAAGGTCTCTTCGGGGCGTTTTTGCTGGCTGGCCCCCCATTTAGCTGGAGGGTTTTTTTGGTTTGAATTAGCTTTCTTCCCAAAACCCCTCATTTTCCCTTTTAGCCGCCTCTGCTGACCGTTCCCGGGAGCTTCCTTTACCCCGGACAAAAAGTTTTTCCCCGTCTCAGAAGGTACTTCCTCTTTTTTTTGCCCAATGCGTTTTCTACCCTTGTGAGCTTTAGGGCCCCTGGGATCGTGACTTTTCCCCTGTTTAGGCAAAAAGGGCAGAGACGTTTTTCCAGGTGAAAATAAGGGCTTACTGTATTTTAAATTTTGGGAGCAAACTGAAAGTACCAAAGTGAAGGCCCTGCCCCCAAACACAAACAAAAAAAAACGCCTGCCCGGTTTTGGGGGTTTTAACTAACAGAGGTCCCCCCTTTCTTTTCCCGTCTGCAAATCCCCCCCGCTGGTTTTTTCCAGCAGGACTCCACCCCGGGTTTAAGTAGCCCCGGGGTTTTAACCCCCATAGTTTAGCTTACCCGCTGAATTTTTTACTTTAAGGAAACCCCTTGTTTGGGGTCATGGGAATTTAGGGACCCCCCCTGCTCTATGCTTCCCCTCCCCCCCGAAAGGGCCGACCCAAAGGGAAAAGGCTGAAGCCATACTAACCTATTAAGCAGTTAAACATATGGGCGACAGTCTAAATGTCGACCCTATTGAAAATTTTTCTTTCAACCCCCCCAAACCTCCTTACCCTTTGGGGGGCATTTTTTTTGGAAAATTGAAAGGGGCAAGCCAGGACACTGGCCGGGGTGTAAAACTCCATTTTACACCCTTTTGCTGTTTCCCAAAACCCAATATTTTTTTAAAATTATTTTTTATAAAATATATATATATATATATATATATATTTTTATCAAAAATTTTTAAAATAAAAAATTTTACCATTTCGCATTATTATTTTAAAGTTAAAAAATTATGTTTTTTTGGGATCAGACAAATTTTTTGGACAGGTTTTATTTCCAAAAGTTTAATTTTTTATTTTTTTTATGTAATAAATGGGAAAGAGGGTGTTTAGAATTTTATTTTTTTTTTACTTTTATTAAAAAAATTCATTTTTCCCGTAAATGTTTGATTACCCATATTTCATTAAAAAATACATGAATCCCCACTGCCATTTTATATTCCCCTTCATGTTAGATCAGATGTGAGGCAGTTGCTATGTAATCACTACAAAAACCTTTTTTTGGCCCGATCAACTAACCATGTTTTAACACCTTCACTAAACCGGGGGGAATTTTTGAATGGGGGGCCCCTAAGGGAAAAAGGGGGGGATTTTTGAATATTTTGTTCAATGAAAGAGAAGGGGGGGTTTTGGGGGGGGGAAAGGGGGGAGCTTTTGGATAAAATGTATGGAAAGATTAAAATATCATTAGGTAGGCTTGATTCCAGTTCTTCATCCATCTTTTTTTTTTCTTTATTTTTTTGTGCACAAGTAAAAAGAAAAAAAAAAAGACTACTCAAATTTGGTATTGAGGTAATGCTACTGACCCACTTGCCAGTAAAAAGCATAAAATAAAAATGTAAAATGATAATATCAGGCTTGCTGTTTTTTTTTTCCTTCCTTTCACAAAGCGTAAAAAAAATATTAACTAATAAGTTTTTCTAAAAGTAAAAATTTGTTCCACAAAAAACAAGCTCAAATATGTCTTGTTAATGGAAAAATAAAAAGCTTATAGCTCATGTAATCAGATGATGGAAACACGAAAAAAATTGCCTGGTCATAAAGGCCTAAAATAGACTTGTAGTTAAAAAGTTACTTGTTGAAAATAACAATTTTAAAAATTAAAAAAACCCAATTTTTTTTTCCCCCCTGAAACCCCCAATATCTCCAAACCCTTGCCATTTTGAACCCCCCCGGTGGGGGCTTTGTTGATTCAGCTTCCCTTTAAACGGGGGGGGACATGTATAATTGCCATTTTTGCAGATTTTCTGGTGTATTAAATTTGGCCTTTCGTTCCGGCTTGGTGTCGGGGAAACCCCCCCCCCCCCCCATGTGTTAGGCACATTTGGCCCGGGAAACCCCGCCAATTTTCTAATGCGCCCCAACATAACGGGGGGTGCTGTGGGATTCCCGGGCGGGACTAAAAACATTCGAAATCCCTTTCCAAGTATTAATGCCCGTTTGGCAAAGTAAGGCGCCCTTAAAGCTCCCAAAAAAAGGGAGACCCCAATTTTTGTGGTTTTGGGAGGGGCGTCGAAGGGTTTTCCCCCCCATGTAGGGGCGCACCTTCTGCCCGGGCAAGTCAGGGGCAGTTTTCACCCGGAAAAAAACGTGAAAAAACGGCCTTCGAAAGCGCCAATCTTCATACATGTCCCCCTTGGTCTTGATACATGAAAAAAGGAGGGAAAAAACCAATCACCCATTAAAATTGTGGAGGGCAGGTTCCTTTTCGTGACCGACCTACCCCGGACAATGGGCAAGGGTTTTAAATTGGTGTCCAAAAGTGGTTTAAAGGGAATTAGGGCTTTTTTTTATTTTTTTAGTAAGTCTGTCTCTTTTAAAAGGGAAAAAAAATTTACCCGGGAATTCATTTAACCCGAAAATTTTTATTCACACAGCCCTGGGCAAATTTAATTTAAATTTTAATTGCTGGAGAAGCTGGTTTTTATGCATTACGATGCCTTTTTTTGTGGGTTTTTTTGTTTGGGTCTGTTTTCAAAAAATTTTTTGGATTTAATTTTAAAAAACCCGCATTTAAAAATTTCTTGCTGAGATAAATTGTTTTTCATTTAAAAGCAGAAATCTAATAGGGACTTTAAAAAAAAACCCGTCACCCTAGATTATGCCCCCCCAGTGAGGGCCAAAAAAAGCTTTGTGTCAGACATGTTTTTTCCAGCCCCTGGTGTCCCTTATTTGTGAGAAGCTGGGGTTTTCATGTTTTTTAATGCCAATCTGCAGTTTTCAGCCCCTTTTGTATTTGAAAAAGTCCTTCAAAAGTCCGTTTTTTTCAACCCCCCGGGCCCAAACGGGGGGCTAAAACCCCCCCCCACCCCCCAACTGATAAAACCCCAATACTCGAATAGGTTAAAAAACATTGTGAATAACTGTTTAAATGGGCTGGGGGTTAAAACCCTTTTGGGGGGTGGGGAAAAACATACTCATGAATAGATTTGGGGGTAAATACTCCCAAAACTGCTTTCCTCTTTCAGAAAAAAAGGGGAAAACAAAGGTGGGGAAAAAAGCAGGGATAAATCTTTAAAATTTCTGATCTCAAAAGGGGGGGGATAAAACATGTAAAAGGTTCTTTTTTAAGTACGATGCTGCTAGAGATATAGCAGCATTCAGCAGGAGAATCAACTGTGTTTGTTAAAAGCACATAAATAGACTTGTTTGATTAGTCCTTCATTGGTAGTTTTGACCCTTTATCTTATCCTTTTCTACATAGGTACAAAGGCCTCATTGTACACAAGAAAAGATGGAAATTAAAAGAAACTCTTACATTCAGCAATTTGGCAGATATCTTAGCAGTACATTCAACTCTCATGGAAATGCTTTATGAGAAAAATTACAAAGATGAAATCAGTCCAGAAATGTTCTCAGAATCCAGGTGTTTTAAGTACAATAGACTACCATGAATATAGCACAGATAAGATGGAGAACAAAGCATTCCAAAAGAGGTCAAGTTTATCATTATCTATAATGACAGGAGAAGTCACATACAACATGTACTGAATAGACATTGGTATACAATACGCCTGATAATATCCATGCTTTTTCCAATGCTCCAAATCATTGTACAGTGTTTAAAATGTCCATAAAAAAAAATATATATATATATATATCATACTTTAAAACAGTGCTCTCTATTCCAATGTTTTCCTTTTCTAGACTTTATTTTGTCTTCTGGAAATCAAATATATGTGTCTTGAGGGCAAGCTTTACTGTCACTGTCAACAATTAATTGATTACCTCTGTGTGGCAGTTACATTGCACCAAAGATTCCAGGACACAACATTGCTAGTTGTCCAGCAGTGAGGGAGTTAACAGAGAGAGCTGTGCATGCTGTAGAGAGGAGGAATATAGAAAATTCTAGAGAGAGTCTAGTCTAGTGACAGTCCAGCACTTGGAGGAAGCTACTGGTGTGTGAGATAGACATAGTGACAGAAAGATACAGAGTCCTGTGAGTGCTGCAGTGACTGCAAGTAGCATGTATGACAGTGAAGACAGTAGCCATTGATCACAGTACAGGAGCTGGTTTTGCAAAAAGAGGGGAGACTTAAGCCAATCAGAGACGAAAGATAAAGCCACTGGTGTACAGGTGAATCGCAGGATATGACTGGTGAAACTCAGTTATCTGTGAGTCCTCACCCCAACATCCTGTGTGAAGCAGTCAGACTGTGTGAATACCAGGAAGCATTTAACTGCTGTTAACATTTTGATTTGTCTTTGATAAAATTTTACTGTTTTGGAAAAAGGGACTTGAATGAAATCCGGTTAAACTTTCTACAGATAACCCTTTTTTTAAATCCTTTAAGTTGTTATACAAAGAAAAACATAAGGGCCTGTCCCCGCAACCCCTCTCAATTTAACAAAGAACCTTAGGGTGTCCCCCGCAAGGGTTTTCGGCCTTTTTTTTTTCAGCCGGTTTGCGGTTTTTCAGACCCCCTGAAAAGCCCCAAAATGGCAAAAATTTTCTATAGGAAAACTGTGAAGGGTCCACTCCCGGGGTTTTCCCCCCGCGGGCCCCCTAAAAAACATTGAGCATTTCATTCTTCCGTCGGTTTTCCCGGGACGAATTGAACACCTCAAGGGAGCGAGGGGCGTTCTCCCCCAAACCGGGGGAGAAAAGCCCGCCCCCCCCCCCCCGGCCGGGGGACCCGAAAAACCCGACAAATCCGGGGCCGGGAAAAATGACCGTTTTTTCCACGGGGGGGAACAGTCTTTTTTCCTTCGCAAACTTATCATAGGGGCCTTTGGGGATAACAATTCAGTTTTCAGCAATAAAGTCTAAAAAAAACACATAATCTCAGGCCCACCATGGATCCACGGGATATAAGGCCTGTCTGGATTTTGGCTACTGATCTGTTTAATCTCCCATGGTCTTGGGAAAATGATTCTTTAGAAACTCAAAAAAACAATTTTTTTTGATGGGTCCCCACTTCCACATCTGCTGATGATCCGGTGCCCAATGCCACGTCTGCCTGTCTGGGGCCCAGTGCCACTTCTGACCGTCTGGGACCCAGTGCCACACTTGCGAAACCCATCTCCTTCCATGTCGCCTATGATCCAGTCTCTAGTGCCACGTCTGCCAACAATCTGGTCTCCAGTGCAATGTCTGCCGACAATCCTGTCTCCAGTACCACGTTTGTTGACGATCCGGTCTCCTGTGCCACATCTGATGAAATTCCGGTCCCCAGTGCCACATCTCCCAAATTACCCATTTCTATGCCCATTCCCCCCATTACCGGTTCCTGAATATGCGGGGTTTTTGGGGATCGGCCCCTAGTGCCATTTTCACTGACAATTTGGTCTCCAGTGCCACGTACACCGACGATTCAGTCTTCTGTGCCACGTCTGCTAAAAAAATCATAAAGTCAAAGTATGTCAACCTCTATTACCTTCCGCTAACCCCCGCCTTGGGGGGAAAGTGTAGTGTACCAGTGAGACCATGGCAGAAGTCACAGAAGATGCTGTTTGTGCCTCAAGATCCTGCACAGTTTCCTCAAGCCGTCATTACAGGTGAGACTGTGGTGATTGTTCCTTACAGTTGGTTTGCAAAAGTGACTCTCTCCCAGGGGCACAAATGTTGAAGTTGTGCTCACCTGAGAAATTTAATCTAGTCTAACACTGGCTGGGTACACTGTTTTAATAGTTTTAAGGTGTCCCAATTAGAGATGGGCAAATTTCTAAAAAATTCGGTTCGCTCACTTCGCCGAATTTCCCGACAAAAATAACTTCGGCCAAATTTAATTGGGAAAACGAATCACGTTTAAAAAAAAAGTTTTTCCAGGGTGAAAAAGCCTGCAGGGGGCTGAGAACTTGTGCCATGCTTAAATATGCAGAGGGGGCTTGGTTTGGTCTTCATAAAGTTTGGGTTTTTTGTTGACACCACATGACTGCCGCCGCATTAGAATGCTTCACATAAAATTCCCCGGGCACTTAAAAGGGGAAAACGACCAAAAAAAATTAAGGGGGGGAAAATGGGGGACCCTGGGGGTGAAAAGACAAAGGGGGGGGGGAACCCCACACACACCAGGCAAATAAAAGCTTTTAGGTGGCAAAAAAATCCAAGGGTGACAGAGGTGGAGGGACGGAGGCCCCAGCATGAGGCAGAAAGTGGCACAATGCATTTTGGGGGTGGAAAAAAAAGGAGTAAGCAAAAGAGTGGCACAAGACAGAGAGGGAGGTACGGGGGCAGCAGCATGAGGGCAGACAGTGGCACAATGACATTCTGGAGGGGGCAAAAAATGGAGTAGGCCCAGATGGCAAATGACAGAGAGTGGAGGTGAGGCAAACAGCACAAGGGCAGACGTGGCACAAGACATTCTGGAGGGGGCAAAACAGAGTAGGCCACAGAGTGGCAAATGACAGAGAGTGGAGGTGACGGTGGCACAGCATGAGGTCAGACAGTGGCACATGACATTTGGAGGGGGGCAAAAACTGGGTAGGCCACAAGTGGCCAATGACAGGAGTAGGTGACCGGAGGGGGAAAAAACATGAGGTCAGAGAGGCCCAAAGACCAGTGTGTAGGGGACCGCAGCGCAACAACAGCGCAGAGAGGGGGCAAGAGTGGCAAATACACAGTGTGGGGGCACGACAGCAGCAGCTTAGTCAGGGGAGGGCACAAAGAACTTCTGCAGGTGGCAAAAAAGGGTACAGATGGGACAATGACAGAGAGTGGGGGTGAGGGGGGGGGCAGGAGAACCTGAGCAAAAAGGGGGAAAAAAAAAACCCCCCAGCACAACAACAGCACACAGCAAGGTCAGAGAGTGCACAATGAAACAGGGAAGGTTTCCCACACAGCAGATGAGGTCAGAAGTGGCCCAAAGACACAGTGTGATGTCAGGCACCAGCAAAAGCAGCATGAGGGATAATGGCACAATGCAGAGTGGGAGGTGGGGGCAATCCATCCCTGGTAAGATGGTGGTAGGCAGATGGAGAAACGTCAGCAGATGTGTGCATCAGGCTGGTGGGGGCCCATCAGAATAGTGGCTGAGGCGGGTTGTTTAAAACCCAGTTTCATTTCTCACAGTTTGGGTGGGCCGTCAGGGCTGATGTAGTCTGACGCCTAAGGCATTGGTGTGTGGAAATCCTGGCCGGGTTCCACCCTGATTCTTCTTGACAAAGGTCATTTCGTTCCACATTTCCTTGGAAAAGCAGGTTCCCTTGGGTAACGATGGCCCCCCCCAAAACTGAACACCCGCCTGATGCCACACTACTGGCTGGGCAGGACAGCTTCCCCACTGAAAACCGGCAAGTTGCGGCCACACATCCAGTTTGGCTGCCCAGTAGTCCAGCGGATCTTCTAACTGGGGTGGCAGAGTGCTGTCCAAGTAGGCCCCCCTGTTGGTTCAGGACTGCTCCAGGTCCTGCTGCTGGCGACTACCCTCCTCACTAGGCGGGTGAAGGAAGGCTGCTCATCAGTGACTCCAGAATTAGTTTGCTGATGATGGAGCTGGTAAATGCTCCTACCCCCCCCACCTTCCCTAGCAGCCGCGGCAGTAGTACGTGAGCGCTGAGGAACCCCCCGGTCAGACCGTCAGAGGAGGGACGATGCCGCACATAGGCAGCGGCAAACTGACTACGGAGGATTTCCCTATAGTATTTGAGTTTGTCCTCCCTCTCAATAGCTGGGAAAAAGGCTCCCATTTTGGACCGGTAGCGAGGATCCAATAGGGTGGAGAGCCAGAAGTCATCCCTCTGCCGGTGCTGACTATTCGGCTGTCTAGCCAGGCAAATCAGCATGCTTCGGGCCATCTGCACAAGTGACTCCGAGGGGCTCCCTGCCTCCATCTTCACTGTATACTGCCACGGTGCTTGCGGGTCATCTGCCTCGTCTTCCTCATCTCCATCTACCTCCTCCAGCTGCTCCTGCTCCTCCTCCCTTGTCACCTGGGTAGAAAATCAACTCATTTCACCAGAAATTGCTTCTGCTCCTATTTCCTCCTCATCCTCCTCCATTTTTAGTCCCCAATGGACTCATGTGGCCGCGAGATGTAGTCGCCACGTCTCCAGTACCCTTCCTAGACAGATTTTTCAGCATCTGTTCAGTGGCGGTGAAAAAGAAAGTTAACCCTTACTTAGTTAACCCTTTATTGTAAATTGAGCAAAAGAATTGAGCAGCCACAAACTACCATCTTTGTAGCGTGTTACAATGGTGTGTATTTTACGCTACACAACAAGAGAAAAATTGAAATTTAAACCCTTGCTTGTGAATTTTCTACAGGAAAAATTTTATTTTTTGGGGGTTGAAAAAGGGGTTTATTTTAGTCCCACAGCAGCAAAACAACGCTTAACAACCCTTTTGGAAAAAAATTTTGGCGCCAAAAAAATTGAGAAACCCACAAACAAACTAGCTTTTGTAGCTGTTTGCAATGGAATGTTTTTTTCCCGAAACACAAAAAGAGAAAAAATTGAAATTTAAACCTTCGCTTGGGAATTATGCTGAAAGGAAAAAAGTTTTTTTTTTGGCGGTGAAAAAATTTTTTTTTTATTTCCCCAAACCGCAGCAAAAAAAACGTTTAAAACTAACCCCGGGATGAAAATTGCGCAAAAAAATTTTGAGCAGCCCAAAAGGAAGTGGTATTTGTTTTTGTAAAAACCTGTTTTTTTAAAATTTGAATAAAACAGGAAAAGGCTTAGATCCCCCTTGGATATTCAAGTGCTTTTACAATAGCTTTAAAAAAGGGTACTTTCAGCGGACTGGAAAACCACAGGGTTTTTAAATTTCCCCACAAAATAGAAATAAAACGTTAAGAAAGCAGTCTCTGAGAAAAGGGCTGAGACACCCCCAAAAAATCGCTGTATAAAAACATTTTCGGGAAAAGAGCTATTACAAGCGGCCGCGGCAGCACCTTCCCAAAATCAGAACAGTAGAGGTTGTGAGCCCCCGCCCCGCGCCCCCCGGAAAATTAGTGCGGTAAACCGTCACAGAACCCCGGGCTGTCCCCTGATTGGTTAATCTCTGCCATGTCATGCGGGCTATGCCCTTCTTCCTCCCGGGAGTGTTTTGGCCCATGTAACCCCCATGTGCTAAACAGCCATTTTTTTCAATCAAAAGCACATTTCCCCCTTTTTTCACCCAAAGAAACCCCAAACTCCGCCCTTTTTGGGTTAAAGAGCCGAATTTTTTCCTGAAATTCAAAACAAATTCCATTTCCCTTTAAAAAATTTAGTGATGAGCGTTACGTTAAACTATCTTTCCATGGGTCGATAGTCTTTTTTTCGGCAATTATCAATAAGAAATCCGATGGGTCGAAAATAGTTTAAATCGCCGGGGGACCATTAAAGTCTATGGGAGAGCAAAAAACACCTTAAATTTAACCCAAACAGGGCTGGAAAAAGTTTGGAATTAAAAACCCCAAAGTCAAATGGATAAATGTTACATCTTGGGAAAACCACATTTTGGTTTTAAAAATTTGCCACAGAAAAAAAATCCCGACCATTAAATATCCCGTCTGAAACCCACCCTTTCCCTTTAAAACCTGCTTTCCCCCAAAATTTTAAAAAAATTTGCCAAAAGGGGAAATTTTGATTTGGAACCATCATTTTACTTGAACTGGCCCTTAAATCCCCCTGCCCCCTGGAACGCAGCTTTACCCCAAAAACTTCCCATGCCCCGTTTTAAAAAGTCCGGGGAAAAAAGGATTCTTTAAAAACCCCAAAATTTCATTTAAAACTGGAAAATTAACTATATCTGTCCTGTACCGCAGAAAGCCTTTTAAACCCCTTTGTCTGACCCACGTTAAAAAAGGGTGGGAAAAGGATTTTTTTGAACCACCATTTTATTTGAACTGGGAAATTTTACTATACTGTCCTGACCCCAGTAAAGACCCTTAAAAACCCGTCTGACCCCCAAATTAAAAAAGTGCCGGGAAAAGGGTCTTTGAAACCCCCATTTTAGTTTCCCGGCATAGCTATACCCGTCCTGGGCCACGCATGACCCCTTAAAAGTTTGACCCCCAGATCACAAAGTGCCCTATGATTTTGACAGTGATCTTTTAGTTATTTTTTGGTAATGCTTTGTTTCGATTTTTTTAGGGAGTTTTTTTTTTTTTTAAATTATTCCCTTTTGCTTTTTTTTAAAAGTGTGATAACATACAACATACACCCCTCCTGCATTTTTTAAAAGGTTTTTTTTCACGGTTGATGTGTTAATTGTCCCGCAACCCATAAGTAATAAAATGCCCTAATCATCCCCCAAAACCCTTCTTCAACAAAGCTTGACTGCCCAAAAAGTAAAAAAAATGTTGAAATGTATACGGATTAAAAAAGGTTTTTTTGGCACCATAATCCTGGGGTGTACAAAGTTGCGGATTTTTTTTAAAACGAAAGGGGTGGTCTTAAAACAGTGCCTGCGCCAAAGTAAAAAAAAACACGTATCGAAATTTTATACTGTAAAAAAAGGTTTTTTTTGGAAACCTAAAAATGTGGTGATACAAAAGTTGGGTTAATTTAACTGAAAAAGTAGTTTCAAAAAAAGCTTGGTGCAAAAGGCAAAAAAAAAAACGTATCTGAAATGTTTCGGAAAATAAAAGGTATTTTGGACCTTTAATTCACTGTGTAAACTACAAAATTGCTGTATTCACATTTAAGTGCAAGGTCCCTAAATGAACAAAGCTGTAGTGCCCCCAAAAGTAAAAAAAAACTGTATCGAATGTATTCGGATAATGAAGGTATTTTTGGCCCCTATAAAACTGTGTGACCCCCAAAATTGTTGATTTAAATTTTAAATGAAAGGTGGCTATATCAACAAAGGGGAAGGGGAAAAAATTGAAAAAGAACCCCTATATAAAATGTATACTGATAAAAAAAGTGGAGTTTTGCACCAACAAAGAGACCTCAGTTATGAAAAGTGTGTTCCAAATATAAGTTCAGGCTCCCATATCAGGAATTTTCAATAGAAAACTGTTAATATAAAGTTTATTGCAGTGCAATTTTTACACTAAGTCTTGGTGAACTATATCCAGTATTTTTTAAAGAGCTTGTCTGTTTTCCCCCCGCGGGGCCCCCCCCTCCCCGCTCCCCACCGTGACTTTACAGCGGGTAGATGTCCCTTTACAATTCTCTACCTAACTACATAAAATCTTCAAATTTCTGATTTTAACTAAGTTGTAAGGATCACAGCTAAACAGTAGAGCTTTTTTTTAAAGAATAGAATAATTTTGCTGAGCTGTTTGCTGCGCTGGTTTGGACAGAGGCAGAGCGCACGTCCTACTGCTCTGAGACGCTGACAGACATGTCATGAACAGGAAGGGCTGTTCTATGTTAAAACGAAGTCATGTGATTTTTCCAGCCAATCGCAAACCATAAATCCCAAGTCATGACGTCGCACACACATCTCACCCTGCTCTATTCTGTAAGCTGATTTGCGGGCCCGCCAAAATGACAGGAAGTGCCGAAAATGGCGCGATGTTAATAGATTATGAACAAGATTTTAACCTAAATTATCGCGTGATCTAAAAAATCCGATCAACGTAAATACCGTGCCGATTTCAACTTGGTCGATAATAATCGCTCAACACTACTAATAACCAGTAGGCACCAAATGCCTTAGGGGATAAAAAAGTGGGAGAATCACTTGAGAAGGATTCTGGGCATACTTGCAGAATTTATAGACTACAGAACGCATGCAATGTCAAATTAGCTGCCTCTAAGAGCAGCAGGATATTGTCGTGTATTAAATTAGGCATGATCTCGTTGGACAAGAATGTACTTATTACCAACTTTTTTAAAGCATTTTTTGAGGCCTAAATTGGAAAATGCTGTTCAGTTTTGAGTTCCAGTTTATATAAGGATGTAGTGCAGCTAGAGGAGGTGCAAAAACAAGAAAACCAAACTAATAATGCGAATAAAACATCGTAGTTATGAGGAAAGGTTAAAAGAATTAAACTTATTTAATCTTGAGAAAAGATGGCTCCGGAGAGACATGATTAATTTATGTAAGTATATAAATGGAGAAAAGCTATTTCATGTAAAAAACCCATACTTGTAGATCGTTTGACTACAGAACAGCATGCAATGTCATTAGCTGCCTCTAAGAGCAGCAGGATATTGGCGTTTATTAAAAGAGACAGAACTCACAGAATAGGGATGTAATATTACTACTATATAAAAGCATTGGTGTGGCCCTATTTGGAGCTAGAAAGAGTGCAAGCGAGCAAACCCAAAATAATAATGGGCATAAAACATCTTAGTTATGAGGAAAGGTTAAAATAATGAAACTTATTTAATCTTGAGTGAAGATTAGTGTTGAGCGATTACGTTGGCCATCGACATCGGCGATGGTCGATAGTCGACCATCATCGACAAGATAGTCGATAGTCGATAGTAGATTATGGAGCGATGACCATTAAAGTCTATGGGGGAGAGCAACAACACCTTCATTTTTTACACCCGAACAGGGCTGGAGAAGCTGGATTAGCATCACAACAGTCAAATGGATACGTGCTACATCTTAGGCAACACACTTAGGTTATAAAAGCCCAGAAAAAAATCACACACCATTCACTATCCCTGTCTTGTACCACAGCATGAACCTTAAACCTGCATCACCCACAAAATTTAAAAAGTGCCAGAAGGCAGTATGATTTGAACCATCATTTTACTTGAACTGGACATTGAATATCCCTGTCCTGGAACGCAGCATGAGCCCCAAACCTGCCTGACCCGAGATTAAAAAGTGCCGAAAATGGAGTCTTTCAACCACCATTTTAGTTTCAAGGACATTGACATACCTGTCCCGGGCCCAGCATGAGCCCAAACTGCATGACCCCCACATTTAAAAAAGTGCCGGGAAAAAGGAGTCTTTCAGCCACCATTTTAGTTGAACTGGACATTGACTATATCTGTCCTGTACCGCAGGGAAAGACCTTAAACCTGTCTGACCCACAGATTAAAAAGTGCGGAGGAAAAGGAGTCTTTCAACCACCATTTTAGTTGAACTGGACATTGACTATTTTCCTGTACCCCAGTATGACCATTAAACCTGTTGACCCCAAATTAAAAAAATGCCGGGGAAAAGGAGCCTTTGAACCACCATTTTAGTTGAATGGACATTAAACTAAAAATCTGTCCCGTAGCGCAGAATGACCATTAAAAACTGTCTGACCCACAGATTAAAAATTCCCGGAAATGGGAGTCTTTAAACCCCTTTTAGTTTCATGGAATATACTGCCCCGTCCTGGTGGCTGCCCCCCGTATGAGTCGGCCCAATTGGCTTCAATTGGGGAAAAATTTTGGTGGTTAAAACGTCCTGCCACCCGGTCCCCTTTTTCTTGGCTTTTTTTTCATTTTTCAACGTGTGGAGGAAATTGTCTCTGTATTTGTTTCTGTCCATGCTCATACTCCATTCCTCGAATAACCTACATGGGAAAAGTTTTTTTGTACCCCCCTTGTAAAATTTCAGAGGAATTTTTTTTTTACAGCTTTTTTGTCATGCAATTTTTTTTAGTATTTTAAAAAATAAAAATATAAAAATTTGGAAGGTAGGGAAAAGGTTTTTTGGAAAGCTCTTTTAAAAGACGGCAAATCACGCTATTTTTCAAATCCCTAAATCAAAAAAAATTGCTGTATTAAATTTAACTGCAAAAGTAGTTTTATTCAACAAAGTGGCCTGCGCCAAAAAAAGTGAAAAAAAAAAAGTTCTGAAAGTATTGGATAATAAAGGATTTTTGGAACCTTTAAATTCACTGTGGTGCTCAAAATTGCGTATTCCATTTAGTGCAAGGTGCCTCAATGAACAAAGTGAGTGCGCAAATCAAAAAAAAACACGTATTAAAAATTTTTGGAAAAAACGGTTTTTTTGGACCTTTCAAATCCTTGGTGACTCAAAATTGCATTTTCAATTTAGGAAAGGTGCCCAATGCAAACTGGGGGTGCCCCAAAAAGTAAAAAAAAAACACGTAAAGGTATTTTTGGGCCCCTATCAATTCCCCTGTGGTAATACACAATTGGGGTTTAAAAATTTTTAACTGAAGGTGCTCTATCAACAAATTGGATGGGCAAAAGTGAAAAAAAAAAAACACTTTATCTTAATGTATTTGGATAAAAAAAAATGTATTTTTTGTCATCTTCAATTCCCTGTGGTAACAACAATTGCTGGATTAAAATTTAAACTGCAAGGGTGGCTCTATCAACAAATCGGACTGTTCAAAATGCAAAAAACACGTATCTGAAAGTTTTCAGATAAAAAAAGGGTTTTTTTGGCACCTTTAAAATTCCCCTGTGGTGACTACAAAATTTTTGCATTCACATTTAAGTCAAGGTCCCTCAAGAAAAAAATCTGGACTGGGAAAAAAAGTGAAAAAAAACCGTTTTGTAATGTTTTGGTTAATAAAGGTATTTTTGGCCCCCTTCAACCGTGGTACAAAAATTGCGGGTTTTCTAATTTAACTGAAGGTGGAATATGAAAAAAGGGGGGGGAATGGGCAAAATTTAAAAAAATGAACACCTATCTGAAAGTATTGAAATTAAAGTGGGTTTTGAAAACTAAAAAGGGGGCCCGAGTTATAGAAAAGTGTGTATCCTAATGTAAAGTTAGGTGCCCAATACCCAGGAAAATATTTCAATGGGAAAACTGTTTATTAAAAAAAGCTTTTGCAGTGCAATGTCTACACTGTCTTGGTGAACTTTTTCCGTATTTTTTAAAGAGCTTGTCTGTGTTCGCCGCGGGCCCCCCCCCTCCACTCCCCCCCGTGATTTTCAGCGGTAGTTTCTCCCTTTTAAAATTTTTACATAATCTCAAATTCCCGTTCCCCGGGATTTTGCTATTTGTGACAAATAGGGATGAGCGATTATAATCACAAAGTTGAAATCGGCCGGTTTTTAGGTTGATCGAAAATTTCCGATCAGCGATTAAATTTTTTTTGAGTTCTGCGATAATTTTTATTGTGACAAATTTTTGTTGTTTTCCTGTATTTTTGGGGCGCAAATCGTTAGGCATTTGAGGAGGGTGACCCGGGGGCGACGTCATGCTGTGATGTGTTTGGTTTCTTGGCTGGAAAAATTCAATGACCTGTTTTGCATGAAAAAGGTTCCGTTCAGCTCAGTGTGTCTGTCTTCGTTAGAGCAGGAGTGGCTATATCCCCCTTTTCCCCTCAGCTCAGCTAGAGACACAGTTCTCTTTATTCACACAGGAAAACTATGCTTTTGTGTGAAAATTGAACATAGGTAGATTAGGAATTTCGTCTTTGTTGTTGATTTTAAGAAGATTAGCGTGTACGCCGCAGGGGGGGGGGGGCATGGGGGTCGGGGCGAAAACAGAAGGGGCAGGCTTTTTAAAGGGAGTGTATTTGTGAAACCCCGACTTGCTTTAAACCTGCATTGAAATGGGTTTTTTTTTTCCCGTTTTTGGGCCAGCCACACCTCATATTGAGGTGAAATAGTTCCTTTTATTTTGTGCAGCCCGTTTTGTTCAAAACCCTCTTGTACTTCATTAGGATACAGAAATTTTTTTAGTAACTGCTGTTGTATTTCATAGGTGCAAAACCCACCTTTTATTATCCGTATAACATTTAAATAGCTGTATTTCACTTTGGTGCCACCTTGTACTTAAATTTAGATACAGAAATTTTGTAGTTACTGTTGGTGTATTTCATTGGTGCAATAACCACCGTTTGTTATCCGTATAACTTTTAAATAGCTGTATTGCATATGGTTTGGCCCTAGTTTTTTTTTCAAATAGCCACATTGTACGACATTTCTGATAGAAAAATTTTCTAGTAACTGTTCTCGTGTGTCATTGCTGCAAAAAACGCAATTTCTCATCTGTGTAACTTCTGAATAGTTTTATTGCGCTCGATAAATCCCAGTTTGGCGCAGATAGCGCACTTGTATGATATTTTGTTGAAAACTATCAATTCCTAGTCCTACTGGGCAGTTGTAAATCCCTGGGACTGAAAGAAGAACACTGTTGATTTTGTCTTACGGTTCTTCCACAAGACCGCAATTCACAGGTATTTGCTAGAAACAATTCAGTTTCTAATCCTAGTTGGCTGTAGGAAATTAGAGGTATTTAAGAATAGCTGTGATTTGCCGTCTTTCAATAGGAGACTGTCAAAAACTCTTCCATACCTTCTTTAATTTTTATCTTTCTGAACATGAAGCGAAATGCAGGTGGTAAGCGAGCAAAGAGGGATGTAGGTCATGAAGGTAGAGGTACGAGAGAAGGTGCTCCTTCCAGTGCTGGTGACAACATGCAAGCCAGCGGATCTTCGGTTGCGGGACCGTCAGGCCTGTCATTGCTGGGTCAGGGCCCTGTGAATCTCAGTAACGAACAGCGTCGCCAATCTGTTCTTCAGTGGTTAATGCAACCTGCATGCTGCGGTCCAGGACAGGGATAGTCCAAGTCCAGTTCAACTAAAATGGTGGTTGAAAGACTCCTTTTTCCGGCACTTTTTAATCTGTGGGTCAGACAGGTTTAAGGGTCATGCTGCGTAATTTTGCATTGATACCATTCATTTTGCCATTCGTTTGATCTTTCAGTGTCCGCTTTCAGTTGGTCAATAATCCATCATTGCTAAAGCCAAAAAGAAACAGGAGCTGAAACCTAAAAATAAGTAAATGAAATATTTGCATTTGTTCTGTGTTTTGTATGCACTCCGCAGATTAAAAGAAGGGGAAAACCAAACATAGTGGCAATGTCATAGAGTGATGGAGGGTAGAAACAGCATTAGAAAACCACAGAGTGGTCGACTGAGAAAGTGCTCAGTTGCCATCAGCATGCGGAGACTTGAGTGGTGAGGTGGCAGCAGCATCAGAAGGCTACATAATGGCCCAGTGAAGAGTGGGGAGGTGGGTGGCAATACCAGTCACTGGTAAAGATTGTGGTTGGTAGAAGGAGCAGCTGGCAGCAGATGCGTGGAATCAGGCCGGTGAATCAGAATTGTAGCCAAAAGAATCCAGGGTTCAGGGTCTGCTCAATGTGCTGCTGCTGGTGGGTACCTAAATCACTAGGACGTGAAGAAAGCTGCTCATCAACTCCAGACTCAGGTTGCTGCTGATGGAGCTGGTACTGTTCGTAATCCCCCTATCCCTTCACAGCAGCCGTGGCAGTGGTACATGAGCACTGATGAACCACCTGGTCAGACCTGCTAGAGGATGGACCATGGCGCAGATAGCCAGTGGCCAACTGTCTAGACATAGGATGTCTCTATAGTACTTGAGTTTGTCCCCTGTCTTGGCAGGGGAAAAAATGCCCCCATTTGGGACCGGTGATGAGGGTCTAAGAGGGTGGAGAGCCAGAAGTCATCCCTTTGCCGGATAGTGACAATTCAGCTGTCACTAGCCAGGCAAATCAGTATGCAGCGGGCCATCCGTGCAAGTGACTCTGAGGGACTCCCTGCCTCCATCTCCACTGTATACTGCCACAAGGTGTCTGGGTCATCTTCCTAATCCTCTGGTTGCTCCTCCTCCTCTCCTGTAACCTGAATAAAAAAACGACTCATTTCGCCAGACACTGCTTGTGCTCCAAAGTCTTCCTCCTCCAGTTCAGCCCCCACTGGACTCATGTGGCCGTGAGATGTAGTCGCCATGTCTCCAGTCCTCTGACCAGACAGATTTTGCTGTATCTGTTCCAGGACATGAAGCAGTGGAATGACGTCACTGCATCCCGTAGTCTTGGCGACTGACAAATAACGTGTCTACCTGAAAGGGACTGAGCAAATGGCAGGTGTTACGCATGAGCTGACAATGGCCGACATTAAAATTACACAGGGGTGTACTTCTGTCTGCTTGGATCATCAATAAACCATTAATGGCCTTTCTCATCAATTTCCCCCTGTTCATCAATTTCCCCCTGTTCATCAATTTCCCCCTGTTCATCAATTACTCCCTGTTAATATATTTATTACTGTTCATCAATTTCCTCCTGTTCATCAATTCCTGTTTTTCTCTGTTTCGGGTTTTTTCTGTTCTGTTTAGCTCAAGGAGAGTGTGCTTGGCAGTGTAGAAATGGCAGAAGTGAATGCAAAGTTTCCTGGCTAGTTCTCTGAATGTTGCACAGTCCACCACTTGAAAAGGGAGGGATAGCAGTACCACTAACTTGGACAGGAGCACAGTCAGCTTCTGCACTTAGGGATGGCTAGACGCATACTGCTGTCTCTTGTCAATCGACTGCTGGCACCATGAGTGCCGAGGAGCAGGAGTATCTGGACCGGTAGATGATGGAAAAGACAGGGAGTTGTCTTCGGCAGAGATGGCGAAGCCTTGACTGCCTGAAATGGGAGGCGTGCCACTGGGTGCTGCTGCTGTTAGTACAGGATGGACCACCACACGTTTCTCCCAGGCCACTGTATGGTGACACTGCATGATCTTGATGCAGGGCCATGGTGCCAACATTAGGTCCCTGGTCACGCTTTATTTTCTGCCCACAGATTCTACATATAGACATGTTCGCCTCCTCTGGTGTCTTTTCAAAAAACTGGCACACCGCCGAGTATGTGATTTTACCACCAATGCTCCGCACTGAGTAACTGTTACCGCCGCTGCCTCAGTGAGCTCCTGCACCGCTAATTTTTGGGACCTGCAAAGTGGGTTGTCTAAATCGTGGCCGTTTAGCTCCCAACCTCGCACTGTTGCCACCCTGCTGACCCCCGGCCACACTATCAACTTGCGGGCTGCGCCATTGCCTGACACGCAAGCTGCTGCTCTCTTCTCCCAACGATAATGATGAAGCCCTTCTACAGTCTTGGTCTGAGTCAGCTCATAGCATCACATGGCTTTCAATACCACCTGTATGCTGATGACACCAAACTTTACATGTCCAGCCCAGACATTAACTCTCTGCTGTCCAAGATCCCAGATTGTCTGTCGTCCAAATCCTCCTTCTTCTCCCCCGTCTCCTAAAACTTAACGTAGAGAAAACTAAATGCTTCCAGGGCCGAGACAATGGGTAGTCGAGGGTAGGCGACCGCCTAGGGTGCCACTTCATCCCAGGCAGAAAAGGGGGCCCAAGGAGACATGGAGTGGGCTGAATTTTCCATTTGGGGGGCACTTTATGCCTTGTTTAACTAGAGCACCAAAATACCTTTTCCCAGTCTTGCTTGCTTCACCCGGCTCCCAAGTGCGATCGGCTACATCGATTAGTGTTTGTCTGTCACCGCCGTCCTGCTCAACGGTGTCGCTGTACAGAGCCTGACCACTCGCAACATAACCCCCCATGCCACTCTCCTCATCACTACTTGCCCACCTCTTTGCTGCCCACTGTCCTCAAATAGTTTGTCCTCACTGTATAGTGGTGCAGAAGCCACAGCACATAGTAGTTCACTGGGTATGGGAAGCGAATGAGACAGAGGTGGGTTGAAGACAGATGAGGGCCCCTCACCTGCTCCCGGGTCATGCCAACTAAGGGTTGTGTCTGACTAAGGGTTATCAGATGTCATCTAGGAGAAAGTTTATGACCTAGTGTGTGGTCAACACATGGCCGCTAGATGACACGGGAAGCTGTGGCCTCGCAGGGTGACCCCTGCTGTGATGTCCCCTTACTGTGCAGCGACCTGTGGTAGCTCCAGAAACCTACTATTGTGTTCTTTGACGCTATCGTAGGATCTTGGCCCTCAGCTTGTTTTTATCCAGCTGGCGCTGCCATGTCTTTGTCAGGCTGCATTCCTACTTCAGTTTTTTGGTCAGTTTTGCCCCCGTAAGTGCCCAGGGAATTGAAGAGTGAAGCGATTCTAAGAGCGGCGGCAGTCATATGCATGTCATACTAAAACACAGCATTGTATGAAGACCAAACCAAGCTCCCTCTGCATATATGAGCATGGCAAAACATTCTACAGCACCCTGTAGGCTCTCTGCAGCCAGGAAATAGCTGATTTTTAACGTGATTTGTCGCAAATTAATTCGGGTCGAAACCAATATTGTGGGAAAATTCGGCAAACTCTGCGAATCAAATTTTTGAGAAATTTGCCTATCTCTAATTATTACTTGTCAAAATGCTGAAGTTGTCACCTCCCTTTCACTTTAAAAACAGGCAGGCCTAGAAAAAAGAATTATTGTTATAGTAATCATGGACAATGAAACCAGCAAAGCACTGGGTTATTTTGAGTATTTAAGATTGGTCAACCACTTAAGAGATAAAAACTCAATTAAGGTGAAATGCCTAGGCAAAGTGATCAACTTGGAAGTCTAGTAGATTCTTTATGACATGTATTCAACTAGGGTAAGCTGCTGAATGTCAAGGATGACATTAATCCAGAGGGGAAGAATGTGACATAGGGGTAAGCTTCACTGTCACTTTCAAAAGTTAATCCATTACCTCTGTCTGGTAGTTAGAGGATGCCAGAGATGCCGGCACACAGCATTGCGAGTTGTCCAGGAGTGAGGGAGTTAATAGAAAGAGGAGAAATATAGAAGATTCTAGAGAGAGTCTAACCTTGTGAGTGTCCAGCACATGGAGGAAGCTGCTGATGTGTAAGATAGACACAGTGACAGAAAGGTACAGAGTCCTTTGTGTGTTTCGGGCACTGCAAGTAGCACGTGTGACAGTGAATAAAGCAACCAGTGATCAAAGTACAGTAGTTGGATTTGCAACAAGGGGAGACACTTCAGCCGAACTCAGATGTTTCCAATAAACCCTTCAGAAGCTTCCAAAGACACAACATCATCATATGGGCTGTCCCAAGTTGTTTAATGGCATAGTAATCCCAGTGTATGTAAACTTTTGACCTTATAGAAAGTAATAAAAATGCCTTACAAATTCTCTCCTCATTATTTGGCAATGGCAAATCTAAATAATTTTGCAATCCTAATTGCCCTAAAAGCGAAGGTTTTTCTGTTTTCATCTCATATGGTGAGAAAAACATTATATTGTTTTTCATATAGTGTAAGAAAAATTTTCTTTTTTCAACTGATGTAGTGGCCATTTAGTCTGTATAATATAAAACCCCCTTGGGGCCCCCTGTGGGAAAATAGGAATATAGGTAGGTAGTAAGTTTTGTAGATTCCCTGTGAATAGGTCTCTTGTACGTATGTATATTGACCCTCTGACTGACAATTTAAAAAAAATATATACTCACCTTACCCCAGCCTACAGAAAAGACGCTGTGGGTTTGGTGCCCACCGGCTCCTTGGGGGCCCGTCCCAAGCATCGGGAAACTTTACAGCCCACCAGGGATATGCCCTACAGGGCAGATTGCCAATTTAGTCCTGGTCCCCTAACAGCATCCTTCATTTATGATACACATGAGGTATGTTAATATTTTGTTCAAGGGGCAGGAACATAGCACTGAAAAAGGCAATACTTTCAAAAGCCCTTTTATCATTAAGTATGGCCCTTTATTATAAAGTATGTGGATACCATTTTAAAAAAAATTCACCCAAGATTTTTCCATGAAAATTGAATGGGAATAGATTTTTAACTCCTTTCAAAAAAAGCATTTTGGGGAAAGTTTTTCCATATTCTTCATCCTCCCCTCCCAAGAGCCTTCCTATTTTTTTTTTCCTTCAAAATTTCTGTAGTACCTTATTTTTTTTTCAGGTAATTTTTTTTGTTTTAAAAGTTCCATTTTAAAACGTATTAGAAACCAAAAAAGTTATTTGGATTGAAATGGGTTTGTTTTCCATAGTTTAAAGGGGTTGTCTTACACAAGGTTTTTTTTATAAAAGATGTTTGCAAAAAAAAGTACTTTTCATATGTGTCCTTAACCTTTCCTACCTATTCCCAGATATCTCCTCTTTTATGGGCTTCATCTGCCCCGGTCACTATAGCTACAGACCTTTTTGCTTCCCGATAGGGTGCCAGTACTGGTTGCTATGTACAGACCGGCTTCTACTGCAGCCTAGTGGAAAACCAAAAAACCCCCTGAATTTAAAACAAAACCAAGAAAAAAAAACTGAGGTAAGATAAATCAATGTAGTAGAAAAAACCCCTTTTTAAATATGTATATAAATGCTGTTCATTTTTTTCTGTGGATTTTTGATTGCAGTGACACGTCCCTGACAAGATGGGGGATTCACTGTACCTCAAAAAGGCAATAAACATGCCACTGAGTATAAGGAGCCTCCCCGGTTTTCGCCCGAGCCCTAAGGAGGACTGGACATGTTTCCCTCCCAAACATGGGGGGAAAAAAACCCCCAAAACGAAAAATTTGGGAGTCCACAGCTGGAAAAACCGAGGTAACGGGCTTTAGAAAAAGAGGTTGACCCAAATAGCCCCCCGTAGAAAATGTTACAATGGTGAAGCACCTGGGGACCCCTGAACAAGATGGTTAAAAAAAATACTCTTTTGAAAGGGGTAAAATTTCCCGCCAAGTATCTTTTTGGGGTTTTTGAAACAAATTTGACGGAGGTATTTACCCAACATCTGATTCACCCTCCATTTTAATTTTTTAAAATTGAGGGGGGAAAGGGCTGATGAAACATTTCAGCTTGATCTAAAAAGGGGCCCTATAGCCCAAGCTCCCCCAAAAAGCCTTGAGAACCTAACTGAAACCCAGGGGGGGCCAATATTTTGAAGGGGTAAAAAACCTTTAAAAACGAAAGGGTTAGGGAAAAAAAAGGGAGAGGTGGGAGAAGGGGGAAAATTAATGTTTAACTTTTGGGTTTTTTCCTACTTTAAAAAATTAAATTTTAAAAAAACCTTTTTGGGAACATGTCCTTTAAATGTATAGTGTTTAGTTTAAAAATTTCCCCTTTTAAAAAGGCTGGCTAACAGGCCAAAAGAATAATTTAGTAGAGTAAATTTGCTTTATAAAATTAAAAATGTATTTTTATTATTGAATTGTTTGGGCCCCTTAGCTTTTTAAAACTTCATCTCTGGCTTGAGTCTTTGAGTACCTGTCAGTAGCATCACATTTAGCTGCTGGTGTTTCCAACTTTCCAACATCTGCCTCAAATCAGATTCAATATATGTTTTTCACCTACTGTTAAAATTTAATCACTTCGGGCCCCCAAAAAAAAAAAAAAAGCTTCGCTCAAACTCCTTTTTGGGCGGGCCATAATTTTTTGGCTTCTCAACATGGAATTCAACTTGCTTCCCAAGGAAGTGTAATTTTTGGGTACTTTTTTTGTTTTAAATTATCCTGCATTGGTGATGTGAAAACACCTTTTTTAAAAATTTATTCAAAAAATCTTAAATTATTTTATTTTGGGGTGTCCCTAAAATTTTAATTTAAATTTAAACATCTAAGCCAAGAAACTGAAAGGGACCCCCCTTTGCCCCCTTTTCCCCCGGGTCGCACCCCCGCGCCCGGGGGGGCTGGGGCTCTCAGCGGCCCCCGTCCCGCGCTTTCCGGTTTTCGGGGTCCGCTCGCCCCAGTCCCCCCGGAAACCAAAAACTTACCACGCCCCCCGGTTTCCGGGCCTTTAAAAAAGCCCAAAATTCACAGCCTCCCGGCGCGGGGTTTCCCCCCCTGGGGCGCGCGGGGCCCCCAAAAGGCTGTTTAAAATTTTAAAGGGGGCCCAGAGCGCCGGTCCCCCTTTTTTCTTTTGGGCCGGGCACTGCATTTGGGCGGGGCCCCTTTTCCTGCCGGCCCTCCCCGGAAAATCCTTGTGTGAAAAACCTCTGGAAAAAGGGCTTCCTAGTCTAGTTTTGGGTTTTTTTCCCGTGAAACCGTACCCTTTTTCTACTTTTAAATCGCCCCCACGTCCCCTTTCCCCGCCTCCCCCTGACCGCTGCCTGTCCCCTTTTAAAACGATCCAGAGCCCCGCCCTTTACCTTTTCCCTGCCCCCCGACCACGAGCTTCCCTAAAACGAACCCGGGGACTACGTCTACCCTTGGCCGCCACCCCGCGGGCAAGTCCCCCCCAGGGGAACGACCTGGTGGGCCCCTCCCGCCGAAACAAGCCATCCCCCCCTTTTGCGGCGGGCTCTGATGAATACCGGGACCTACTTAAATTCCCTTCCCCCTTTTGTGGGTTTCCCAAACCATCGCCTGGGGTTGGTCCCAAGCGGATCCACTCCCCGGGCCCGTTTACGGGAGGATCCGGCCATGGAACCCGAAAAGGGTTTTTCGATCCCAAAGTGTCGCCATAATCCCCACCTTTGTGGCCAACAGTCCAAACAAATCGCGCAGCAAGCGCAGCACTCGATCAACACCCTCCCTGGTGAGCATTTTCACCCCCACTCTGCAGCAGCAGTGGGGCTGCAGTGGGGGCCTCCCCGGGCAGTTGCCCCAAGTGGGTCCCAAGCCCCGGGTTTTTTTCCAGCCAAACTAAGTTTGATGGGGTTTTCCCCCGGGTCTGCGGGGGGCTTAAAATCCCCCATTTGCCCCCTGCTTGTGGAACTCTTTTCAGGTCAGTTCCCGCAGAAAGATCCAAGGGGGCCTTCGTGGTCGGGCCCCTCCTCCCCGGAAAAGGGCCCCGGGCCTGGGAAACTCCCCCCTTTGGGGGACAGAGGTAAACCCCCAAAAAACGGCCGTTTCTAGCGAAAATTTCAAACTAAAATTTTCCCGGAGTTTTCTTCGAAAACCCTCTCGTGCCTCATCGCCGAAAACCGCCCTGTTGAACCTCGAAAGGGGAACTCCTCCTTTGGAGATTTAACGCCGTGCAATTCCGCACACTAGCATAAAAAGTACCTGGAACATGCAGCTTTAAATTGCCCACTTCAAGAAAGGCCTCCCACCTTTAAAAAAGGAGGGGGCCCCCCGGGCCCTGGCCCCTTCCGCTTCTTTAACAGCAAAATTCCACCTGGCAAACCCCGGTTTTTGACATCCAAATTCCCCAAAAGGTGTGAGGAGTCCCGCCAAGAGCAAGAACCCACCCGTACAAAACCGTCCATCTAAACCTTGAAACCGGTGTTTTTTCTAGGGCCTTCCACCGCCCCCCTTCCCACCAAACCGGGGAAAAGGGGTTTCATGCAATTTGGGATAACCCCCACCTGTCCCGCAAGCCCCCTTTTAAACCGCCCGGCGAAAAGGGGGAACCAGGGTCTCTACTGCGGCAGCTCTTGATCATCCCCTCCGTTGTTGTCTGCTTCCCCCAAACGGCTTTCCCGGGAAAAGGGGCCCACACCAGGCTACGGGGGGAACACCCAAAGCGGGGAGGGGGCCGTCTCTCTCCCCGCCTAAACATTTGGGTTTCCTGATGGGCACTGGGGGCCGAGCCCCAAATTTTCAATTTTTCAGCATTCTTGGACCCCCCGGTTTTCTGCGGGAAAACCTTCCTGAAGGGCGCCCTTTTGGCCCCTCAACACCCCCTTTCCCGGGGTTTTCCCCGGGAAAAATTTCCCCTGCCCCTTTTCCCTCCGTCGGGAGGGGGAAGTTTCCCCGGGGACCCACCCCTTTCCCCCGTACTGACCCTTGTCCCTCCCAAAGTAGGGGCACTTCACAAAGAGAGCCCAATCGTTCTTTTTGGGGTTCCCCCTCTTTTTTTCGCCCGCCCCAATTGGGCCCCACCTTGGCTGCGCGCCATGCCCCCGGTGCTTGACGGCAAAAAGGGGCGGGGTTTTTTTTGCGATGGGGCCCAAGTGCGGTCTCGCTGTTTTGGTGACACCTTCCCAAGGTGCCACCCCTTTTTATTCAAAACGGTACCACTAAGCCTCTAGCGGGTCCCCCCGCTCCTTACCGGATTATGCGAAGTTTTCCCTCCAGAAGCAAGCAGAAAACCCCTGCCGCCACACGTCCTTATAAAGCCCCATTAAACCTTTTTGCCCGAACCCCAAAACCCCCCCTGGGGGCCAAAAAGTCTTACCCCTTATCCTTTCCCGGGAGACAAAGCCATGCCCCAAGTACAAACGTGAAAAACCCCAAAGGGTTTAAAAATTTTCGGAAGTCCTTTTACCCCGGGCGGGCAGGATTCTTTTTCGTGGAAAAAAAAGGGGAAAGGGCCCCTTTGGGGCCCCCTGCATTAAATTCCCGGGGGTTTTGAATGAAAATCAGGGTGAAGAATGGGCCCCTCAAAACCGTTGTTCACGGAGTTTTTTGGGAACCGTCTAGCAGGGCGAAAGGGAAATTTTCCCTCCAAACTGGACCCTAAGGGGGGCCTACAATTTGGTCCGAACCCCGAAAGGGGCGATGAAGGGAAAAAAGGGGCCTTCAACACCGGGGTTTGGCCATTTTCCGATTCCCGGGTTTAATGCAATTCGGACTGTGTAAACCCCCCGCCGTCTTCCAGAGCTCGGAATGACATTTTCAGGGATTTCCAAACCACCCTGCTTTATGGTCTATCTGGACATATTTTGGTGTACTCCCCCCTGCCCTCGATCCCCCCTTTTTCCCAATTTTCCGTCAGGTTTTGAAGGGGCTCCGAGATAAACCCCTTTTAATGCCAAGCGGAAAAAGTGCCTTTTCCCACCAAACCCCCTTCCGTTTCTGGGGAAATTTTAAATTTCTGATCGGGGCCCCAAAACAAATGGATCCACCCAAAACCCTGCACCCGGGTTTGCAGGGGCCCAAAAGCTCATTGGGTTTTTGCGTGCCATACAGCGTTTTTTTGGGGTTCTGTAACTATTATCCCCAAATTTTAAATTCCCCACTTCTCAAACGTTTTTGGGGGCTCCGATATTGGCTCTCACTGGGGAAAAAACGCTAACCCACGCAGCGGGCCCCTTTCCGAAGCTGAGAGGCATTGAAAAGCTCAAGTCTGTTTTAAACCAACAATGTCCTCTCGGGGCCGACCCCGCGAAACCCTTCCCCTTTGGAAGTAGATCCCTCGTCGTGGGGATCAAGCCTTTTCTTTACGAAAAAAGGGCCACGGGCAAGACCTTTAACGTTTTGGGCTTTTTTCCCCAAAAACCCTTTCCCCCCGGGCCGAAAGAACAAAAACCGATAGGGACCGTAGTTTCCCCTTGGCCATCAAGATGGCTTTTGGAAGAATGGCCTCCCTTTTTTGGGGGGTTTCGCCATCCCATTTTCCCTCTATTCGGGGACCACAAAAACCTTCAATCCCCTCCAAACCTAAAGCCGATTTAAACCCACGCCAGGCTAGGGGTCGCTTTCTTCTCCCCGTTTCGATTTAACCAGATTCATTTCCCCCGGCCCGGGGAGAAAAACCCATCAAGGCGGACCCCTTTTTCCCGGGGTTTTTTCTGACGGGGTGGGGGGAAGGAATCCACTCCAGACAAAATAACCCCCCAGAACGCCTTATCCCGGGCGGGCTCCATTTTACCTCCAAAAGGGTTTCCCTCCAGGGGGACCTACTTTTCGCCCCCCTCCGCAGACGCACCTAAAATGGGGCCCTTTTTCCCTCTTTTTTTGGCCTTCTTTCCCCGGCCCGGGGAAAAGCCCTTTTCCCTTTGATACCCCCGGTTCAAATTGGTGGCCAAGCTGCCCAAGGATTCAAGGGATTTCATTCGGGCCCGTAACACTTTTTCCCGAAACAAAAGCCTCTTTCACAACCGGGAAAGGCCTACTACACCCCCCCCCTTCCAAAGAAACCCTTTGGGCCCAACTTGCAAAGGGAAATTTATAACCGATCTCCCCCCTTTTCGGCGGCAAAAACCGTTTTTGGGGTGACACTGATCGGTTTTCCCCCCAAAGATGGCGCTTTTCGCCCTCTCGGGCCGGCCTGCCGCCCGGCCCACCCTCTGAAAGCCCAAAATTTTCCAGCATGGTTCCGTCCCCGGGGTTCCCCGCAAAAAATCGCTGGGAACGGGGGGGGCCCATTTTGGTTTTCCCAAAGTTTTTGGCGGCCCTGTTTTTCCCAACTCCAGGTGAAACCCAAATTTTTTCGTCTGCTTCCCAAACCCCTCAAACGAAGGGCCCCGGTTGGAAGAGTAAACCAGGTCTTGGGAGGTTATCTACGGCACTTCGTCTCAGCACGCCAAAAACTTTGGGGTCCAACTTGTTCCCAAATGGGGGGAGTTCTCGTAAAAACCCCTCCCGAAAACTCAAACCCTGCGGGGGCCCCCCCCTTCAACAATTGTAAAAAACGGTCTGCACCCCACCCCCCTCCCCTCGGGCATCTCCAAACCGGGGTTTTTCCGGCGGGGGGACGAAACTGGTTAAAGGACATAAAGACCACCCTGGCCCCCCAAGACCCCCCCAAATCTCTGCTCCCTTCACCTGAGCGCATAAAGGGACCCAAGCCCGACAAAGGAAAAATTCCTCCTCCTGTCTTCCCCCCGGGAAAAGGTTTTGGGGCGCGGCCAGATATGTCCGTCAAAAAGTTTCCCCCCTAAAAAATTTGGGGGACCCCCGCTTCCTGGGCCCCCTTCGAGGTTATCACTCGTATTAACCCGGGTTTTCCCTTAAAAACCTCCGGCTTCCCCCCACCATGAAATTCCAAAACTCTTTTCCACGCTCTCAAACCAAAAAAACCCCGGTTCTTAACCGTTTCCTCCCAAACCATCCCTCCTCCACCCATAGCTGATGCTTCCAATGCCCTTTGAAGTAAAGGGAAAATCCTGCGTTTTTAGGAAACAAGGGGAAAAAACTTTCCCTTTCTGGAAAAACGGGAAAGGGGTTTTTGTCCTTTAAGAGAGGGTCTTGGGAGCCGGGGGAGAATTTTCCTAAACCGTAATCTCTCCAGAGTTTTCTTCGTCCCCTAAGAAAAGGGGGGCCCAAGGGGGGACCCCCAAAAGGGGGGGAAAACTGTCAGGGACCCCCCCTTTGCGACCCCTGCTCGGGCGCAGGCGCCCCCCTTTGGCTCCCGGCTCCAGCGGACCCCCGTCCCGCGCGTCGGGTTCGGGGTCCGCCTGCCCCCAGTCCCTCCCGGGAAACCCAATTTAAACCCGGGGCCCGTTTCCTCCTCCCAGTCACTCACAGCCCCCCGGGCGCTTTGGTTTTCCGCCCCTAGGGCGCGCGGGGCCCGGCTGTTTTAAAAATTTAAAGGGCCTTGGGGGCCGGGTTAATTTTTCAAATTCCCCGGGCACTGCCCTTTTTTAGGCACGGCCCCTTCCGGGCCGGCCCTCGCCGGATCCTTATGTGTCCTACCTCTGGAAAATTTTTCCTATCTAGTCTTTTTTTTTCCGTGTCCCTCCCCTTTGGTCTACTTTTATCGACCCGTCTCTTGCCCCCTGCCCTGACCGTCGCCTCCCACGTTTACAATCCAACCGCCTGTCCTGCCCTTTCTGCCTTTCCCCCCGACCACACTTGCCTGACGAATCTGTACTACGTCTACCCTTGGCCGCCACCGCAGGCAAGTCCCGCCAGTGGAACGACCTGGTAGACTCCCGCCGCAGCAAGTCCATCCCGCTTTGCGGCGGGCTCTGGTGAATACCGGGACCTACTTAGATTCCGTTCCCTGGTGTTGGCTTCCACCATCGCCTGCGGTGGTCCAGCGGATCCACTACCCGTCCGTTACAGAAACAATAACTTACCTTTGCTCTTCAACCCACCAATGCTTCATTGAACACTCCTAACATTCAAAACTCCCTTCCACGGTGGTTGCACTTCGCCTGTTTTCCCAAACATTTGTCCAAGGATCCACAAATTAACCCATGGGCAATGATTTATCTGATCCCTCAGCTTGGGAGACTGCTGTCTCTAATGTACCCTACCAAAGATGTCTGAAACCAACTTTGATCCTTGATTAGACTGACCATGTGTCACAAACCTGATGTTCTGTTTGTACTTTCCTAATCTTGCTCCACAGTAACCATTTTCCCCGAAATCAGAACAATGACCATCTTCATGTGCCAGCTGCCCTTTCATTGTAATGTTACAATTGCCACTAAAGATCTGCTTTCCTATTTGCTCAACAGAACGTCAAGTACATATCTGATTTTATTCTATCACATAGCTCATGGTATCCAGCTACCCTTCAGATTTCCACAGCAGGTGAGCCCTTATTACCACAGTCAAGTGTACAGTGAAGGTTAGGTAGAAAAGTTATTTACAATTGCAAGAAAAAGTAAATTAGTACTTTGAAATTCCCTGGATTTTTGCATTAATTAATATTTAAAAGTGTTCTGTCAGTTATCTAAGTCACAATCATAGATAAACACAGTCAAAGTTAAATTAAACCAGTATAT
The DNA here is from genome assembly GCA_025379985.1 of Phyllomedusa bahiana. Lineage (NCBI taxonomy): Eukaryota > Metazoa > Chordata > Amphibia > Anura > Hylidae > Phyllomedusa > Phyllomedusa bahiana. The sequence continues at coordinate 25,020 of JAODAL010022891.1, read as the reverse complement.
CAGCTATCCATTTGGGTTGCCCTGAATGGAATTTCGACAGAATTCACATAAAAATCACCCCTAAGCCTAACCCTTAACCTAATTTTAAAAGGGGAAGACCCCGATTGTAGAAACAAACACAGCTGATCTTGTAGAGCTATTGGCGTAACATTACATTGGTTGATACAGAAATCCCAGCTTGGTGGACAATGAGCTTGATAGAACATCCAAATTAAAAGATTGTATATCCAGCTGCCAGGCAGAAAAATGTATTAAAATCTCAATTTTATTTTCAATCCATTAAAAAGCCATAAAGCATGATGTTGCATTTTACGTTGATCCGGCTATTAGTCAGAGCCTGGTGGAGATAATGTAGAGATGGTGCTAAAAACAGATGGGCATACTATATTTACAATAATTCCCTGAGCTAATGAAAAGGTTCAGAACATTAACCAATCTTAAAGCTACATATATTAAAGAAACCTTCCACACCCAAACTAAGCCTTAATTAGAATTGTTTGGTTCCCAATCCAAATAAATGAGATTATGAAATTAATTTGCAGCTGAAAATTTACATGTAAAACATTTATGTCCCATATGGCTGTACGCTAATAAACCAAAAAAGTCACAGTTCTGCAACTACTCTTTTAGTTACTTTAGTATAAGGGGAAAACAGCAAAAATCACAGTATAACACATTGAAAGAAACAATATGGGGGACATGTATGAAAACTGTCTAGGTTTAAGATGTTCCTTGTTGCCCACAGCAACCAATCAGAGCTCCCATTTAATTTTTTTCATAGCACTATATGAAATGAAGGGGTAACTCTGACTGGTTATTATGGGCAACAAGGAAAGTCTTAGACCTAGACAGTTTTCATACATGAGGCCCTATATTTCTAAGTATAAAGAATTTTTTTTTATTTTGTTCAACAAAATAATCATCAGTAATCAAAGTTACTAATAAGTTAAAGGATTCATGGACTTCATCCTTCATATATTTCCAAAGTAAGCTCCGTGTGCAGTACAGACAGGAGCCAGGTGAGCTTGGAGAAACTCAAAAACTTCCTGGCAGGTTGTCACAAGTATTAGGAGTCATGTTGACTGCAGTGCATTCCACAGCTGATAGAGGGTGCATAGGAAGGAACAAGGTGGTCCCATGGTTCCTCAATTGGGTTTGAGTCTGGAGGAATGATGGAGCCAGGGTAGTGCTTGGAAGTCTTGTTCATACTCTTTTAACAAATGTGAGACACTTCTAACTGTGTGCAGGGTGTTTGTTCTCTGATGTTTCTCTCCTGATACACAAATATCCATCCACTTGTTGAAGCAGAAAATGTAACTCATTAGAGAAGGCAAGGTTTGCCAATCAGTGGAGGCCCAATTCCGATGGGAGCTGTAAAACCCCACTTTCTACAGAGACGTCTCAAGACATCACTGCAGAAAGACAACCCGCACCGACCCCCTTATATAATCGGTGTGCATCGTTAAAGGGTTAAACCTATATTTTTGTAACTATGTGAAAAATGGCCTTTATTATTGAAAGACTGATTTAGTGAGACTGTCTGTTAAATCTATATTTTAGAGCTGTTAGTACTGTCATTGTTATTCACAAGAAAATGTTCAATGGAAATCTGCTTTTACCTCACCAGGGCAGATGGTTAATAGTATTTAAAAGTACATTATATATTTTGAGTATTTGGACAAAAAATTATTAAAAGTAATGGTCATCTTTGTAGAATCAGTTGCAGTACTGCAAAGTAAATTATCATACAAGGTATCATCACAAAAAATGTTCTTTCCAATTATTTACAATAGTTCTTGTTGTCCTTGCTCCTATTATTAAAAATAATTTATTTTCCATCTCTACATGTTCCAGTAACTTATCAGAAAATGCATAGTAGCTAAAAGTATATAATTCTGATAAAAAAAAATAAATGAAAACAAGATGTCACGAGTAGTGTTAAGCGATTATAATCGACAATTTTGAAATCGGCACGGTTTTTATGTTGATGGGAAATTTTCAATCAGCGATAATTAAAGGTGAAACCCGCGCACAATCTATTACTATGCGCTATTTTCGGCGCTTCCTGTCTTTTTGGTGGCCAGCAAACAGTTAGAGCACAGAGGGGGTGACTGGGTGTGCGCCATACGGGATGTGTATGGTTGTCATGCTGGAAAAATCAAAACCTTGTTTTTAGAAAACAGCCCTTCTTTTTCCATCATTTGTCAGTGTGTTCATAAAGCGGCGTTTTTTAGCTTTCCCTAAATACAGCTCAGCGAAAAAGTTCCTTTGTTCACACAGAACTAGCTTTTATGAGAACATTAGAACAAGGTAGTTTAGAGAATTTCATTTTCTTATTAGTTAGACTGAACTTTAAAGAAGCACTAGCACAGGCGGGGAGGGGGGGGTGGGGGGTTTGTGCGACACAGACAAAAAACCCAGGTTTTTGAAAGGGATGTATATTGTGCAGCCCAACCGCTTTGAACCGCATTGAAATGGTTTTTTTTTACCATTTTTGGCCAGTTTTGGTAAAAAAGACCTTGTTTTTTGTGCACTGTTTTGTTAAAAGACCCCCTTGTACTCTTTAGGAAACAAAACTTTTTACAAACTGAGGTGTTTTTCATAGGTGCAAAAACCCCCTTTTTATTATCCGTCACGTTTTTAATTAGTTTTTTTTCCCTTTTTTCGCCCAGTTTTTTTCAAAAACCCACCTGTACTTATTTGGGATACAGAACTTTTTAGCCCTGCAGTGTTGTAAAATTTGAAAAAAACCAAACCTTTTATTATCCGACAAATTTAATTGGGTTTTTTTCACTTTGGGCGGCCCCGTTTTTTGTTCAAAGACCCCCTTTACTTACATTGGGGATCAAAAAAATTTGCTATAATTCCTGTTGTTGTCTTTGGTGCCAAACCCCCCTTTTTTATCCGTAACAATTTAATTAGGTTTTTTTTCATTTTGGCGCAGGCCATTTTTGTTCAAAGCCCCCCCCCTTGTACTTACATTGGGATCAAAAATGTCTAGTAATTGCTTTTGTTTGTAGAGCAAAAACCACCTTTTTATTACCCACACAATTTTTTATTTTTTTTCTTTTTTTCCCCAGGCCTTTTTTGTTAAAAGACCCACCTTGAAATTTAATTTGATACGAAATTTGTATAATTCTGTTGAATTTCTGGTGCAAAAAACCCCCGTTTTTATCCGAAACTTTTAAATAGCTGAATTGCACTTTGTTTCGCCCCTTTTTCTTTTCAAATACCCACCTTCTACTTAAATTTGGAAAGAAATTTCTTATGTTGGCGTATTTCATTGGCAAAAACCACTGTTTTTTATCCGTATAACTTTTAAATAGCCCGTATTTGCACGTGGTGGGGCCCTAGTTTTTTTTCAAATAGCCAGTTGACGACAATTTGATTGAAAAAATTTTTTATCAACTATTCATAAAAAACGCAAAACTTTTTCCCCGGTAACTTCGAATATTTTAATTTTCGCTCGGTGAAAACTCAGTTTGGCACAGATAGCGCACTTTTTATGTAGTTTTTTGAAAAAATCAATTCCCAGCCCACTGGGCAAATTGTAAAACCCGGGACCTGAAAAAACACGGGTTTTTTTTTCTTGGTTTTTTTCCCCCAGACCGCATTCACAGGGATTCCTAAAACAATTCATTTTTCTAATCCTGTTGGTTGAAGGGAATTAGAGGGGTTTAAGAATACTGTGATTTGCGTCTTTCAATAAAGCTGTCAAAAACTCTTCCATACCTTCTTAATTTTTTTCTTCTGAAAATGAAGGAAATGCAGGGGGTAAAACGAGCAAAAAGGGGGGGGGGAAAATGGAGGTAGAGGTACAGAGAAGGGGCTCCTTCCATGCTGGCAACAATCCAACCAAACGGATCGTCGGTTGCAGAAACCCTCAGGGCCCCCTTATTGCTGGGTTTTGGTGCCCTGTGAACCAGTACGAACAGCGGGGCCCAATTTTTTTTAGTTTAATCAAACCGTAACCAGCAGTCTTACCTCCTTGTCCCCCATACGCAAACAAATGTCTCACAGCATCGTAAGCATCATTCCAAATGAACGAAGGCACCCAAATGCAATTCTGTACCCACCACTGGGATAATCCATTTTTGAAGACCCCCTTTGAGAAAAATGTGATTTGGGGGCGAGGCATGTTAAAAGATCAAGAGGGAAAAAAAATGTTTTGTCCTGCTTCTATGCCCTCGAGGGGGAGAAGGAAGCCGGTCTCTGCAAAAACCCCCGGGCGGTCCGCAACCCTTGCTTGCCTATTGCTTTTAGCCCAGCCCGGATGCAAAAAATTTTCGGGACGAGGAACTCACCGGGGTTTGATGATGTTGATGACGACATTGCAGATCCAACATGGTCTTTTCACAAAATTTTGCTTGGGCGCTTCACACTGGACGAGGAGGAAGACGATGGGGTAGTGTCAGTACCTCCCGCCTAAAAAAGGGAGGGGGTGTCGCAGAATCCACAGAGTGTTTCCGCCACCACGATAGGGAAACAAAGTCCTCGCATCCCCGTCGAAAAGGTCCAGGGCCCCTCAAGCCGGGCCTTTTTAGAGCCCCTGATTCCCCTCAGCGATTCATAGCCCCCTTTTCCCGTAAACCATCATAGAGGAAGAACTTAGGTGTTAACCACCAACTGTCTATCACAAGCAGCGAATGCAGAGTTGAAATGGAGGGAAAACATTTGGGCCAAAAAAGGGGCCAAAACCATGCCGGGGCTTCCAACCATGTCCCCCCCTCTGTCTCCCCCCTCCTCCTCCCCCCACCACCAAGCGTTACTCAGCTCCCTATTCTTCAGGAGTCATGATCGGGGAAATCGGGGCCTCCGCTTCGCCCCCACCGTCGCGGGTATCCAGAACCCCACCAGAGACCCAAAAATCCCAAATTTCCCCTTCCACCATTTTGGCGACCTGATTTTTTTACAGGGGGCCAGTCTTAGCGCCACCCTTTTTGGTTACCGGGTTTTTGGGAGCAGAAGAAACATTTTAACCCCAAACCATCCCAAAGCCAAAAGAAAAAATTTTTGGGAAATTGCCAGGCTTTTGGCCTTGGAAATTTTTTCCTTTTTTTTTTGGGGTGTAAAAACACAGGGGGTTTCCCCCGTCATGGCCTTTGCCTGCCCCAAAATTTCCCAAGATCCCTGAGGGTTTTTTTTTTCCCCCGAAAAAATCCGCCCCTCCCCCTGGCACCCAATGTGTAATCTAAAATTTCAAGCCCCGGTTGTCTGCATCTGTGCCCGGCAAAGCCCATTTGACCCCCGGACACAGGGATTAGTAAACCCTTGGCCAAGGCCCCTTTATCTCTGTGACAGTTCACCGGGGTTGAGTGGGTGGATGCCCTTGGGTGGTGTTGGTGGCCCCTAGGCTCAGAAAAAGGGCTTTTAAAAACCGCAGGGATGGTGAGCGTTTTTTCCCCCCAAAAGGTCCTCTGGTGGCATCACGTGCCCGGGAGAATCCAGGCGTGTTAAAAAATTAAGGGGCGAAAAAGGCCGGGGGGGCCCACCCCCAGGGGGCTGGGTGACAAGAACCTTTTTGAAAGGGAAAAGGGGATGTGCGGATAACGGTCAAAAAAACTGTTTTTCCGCCTTAAAATCGGTTGGTGGGACTTCCCCTTTCCTGGCACATATCAAAGGAACCCTTTTCATCCAGGGTCCCTTTGGGTTTCCTGCTGAGGAAAGGGTCAAGGGTTCCTTTAGCTTTTATTTCCGCCATTCGCACCCTGGGTTCGGTTTCCCCCCTGGTGCGACGCAGCATCAGTCGGGGGCCCCCCCGTTTAACCGTCTCTTTTTTGACATTGGGCAACACGTTGGAATTTCACCCTCCACATGCTCCAGAGATTGTGGCAGCAGCGCAATTCCATTACGCAGTACGAACTGACACATGGCCTGACAAGCAGCGGTGCGGACCTCGGGGTGTTGAGCCACGAGAGTGGAGGGGGTGAAAGAGTCCTGCACCATCCTTGCCAGTTTTGAAGAAGCCCACAAAATGGTCAGTGCGGACGATGCCTTTTCAGCATGAGCATTGTGGTGATCTTAGTTCTGGAACATCGAGTTGGACACTCTGAAACATCAGGTCCCGCCAGCGACGGAGGAGGAGACAGACACAGATGCAGACACGGAGCCTTTCTCTCCTTCAAATCCACAAGGCCCGACAGTTTCTCAATTTTATTGGTCTTCATTAGGCAGTGGTTCAGGGTCCAGAGCTAGTGCAAGGCGGCACCTCAGCTCTCAGGGTGCATCATCTGAGGCAAGTCAGGGCTGTGTTGAAGCTGTGCTGGAGGAAACGGAGGTGGAGGAGGAGGAGGTATCCCTGGACACCGACGTCCCTGCCTTGGAAAGAGGTTGGCGCGAATTTTAGGTGGAGGAGGAAGATGAGGAAGATCAGTTTGATAGTGCCATTCGACCCAGAGGCTTAGGGAATCAAGGCTCCATCTCTCACATGAGTGCTTGGCTGCTCCATTTCCTCCAACATGATCCTCGCATTAAGGCCATCAAAATGAACAACAGTTACTGTGTGGCCACTCTCTTCGACCCCCGGTATAAAACAAAACTCAGCACTTTCCTTCCACCCACCCAAATAGAGATTAAAATTCAGGAAATGGAGACCTTGCTGATTGATCAACTGGAGACATCCGTTTCGTCTGCTTCACGTTCTTCAAATGTCACGGTGGAACAACGTCAGCAACGTGACAGCAGTAGAGAGCCAAGTAGCCGTAGCGGCAGCAGCAGCAGGCAATGTGGCAGAAGCCTAATGGGTGACTTCTGGCAATCTTTATTTACCTCCTCACCAACGCATGTAATGCAGGGCAAGCATACAACACACAGAGACCGGCTTAAGATCATGTTGCACGACTATCTGCGTCTCAACACCGATTTTTTTGGATGTGTTCCGAACCCAATCGACTTCTGGGTATCCAAAATGGATGAATGGCCCGAGCTCGCTCGCCACGCCATAGAGGTGTTGTCCTGCCCAGCAGCCAGTATCATATCGGAGCGGACCTTCAGCACAGCTGGAGGAGTCATTACAGACAAACGCATCCAGCTTTCCACAGAAAATGTAGATCGTTTGACTTTCATCAAGATAAATCAGGCATGGTTCTCTGATGATGTTGTGGCCCCAATTGCCGATGTCACAGATTAGTTGCCGATCTACTTCACATTCCTCTTCCAAAAGAAATGGTCCTCTTGAAACCTTTTTTTTTTTTTTAAATGATCTTTTCTTACTGCAATTTTTATTCTCAGTTCCCAAAAGATCATTTTGCTGGTTTTGCGGTGAGGAGACTGAAAAAAGAAAACCAAGGTTTAAATGACAAAAACCGTATTCCATTTACTCACTTTATCTTTAGATTTTTCGCATTGTCAAGGGTTTTGAGGTCATGTTGTGTGAATACAGCTATAATCTTTGGTTTTTTGGGAACAGAAAATGTGGCTTCTAAGTGGCATTTTTCCCCTCACAATTTTAATAGTGGTGAGAAGTAAATTTTTATATTTTTTTTGGGTCATACTGTTTTGGAATGCAGCAATACTACAGGTTCCTATTATAAAAAAAATGTGGTTTCTAACAGACATTTGTTCTTCACAATTGTCAAGAGTGGCTCAAGGGTCATGTTTTTGAATTTTTTGGGGTCATGTTGCTTTTGAAATGCAGCTATATACGGGGTCATATTGTAAGAAATGTGGTTTCTAACTGACATTGGTTCTTCACAATTGTCAAGACAGGTCAAAGGGTCATGTTTTGAATTTTGGGGGGCATGTTGCTGTGAAATGCAGCTATACTACAGGTCCTATTGTAAAAAAATGTGGTTTCTAACGACATTTGTTCTTCACAATTGTCAAGACAGGTTCAAGGGTCATGTTTTGAATTTTTGGGGGCATGTTGCTGTGAAATGCAGCTATACTACAGGTCCTATTGTAAAAAAATGTGGTTTCTAACAGACATTTGTTCTTCAAAATTTCAAGAGTGGCTCAAAGGTGATGGTGCTGTAAAAAAACAGGAATAGGTAGGGCACTGTTTAAATTGGACACATATTGCAAAATGACTTGTTTTTGCAATATCTTTAACATAGCTAGCAATCCCTGTAGTGAGACAACCCATTTAATACAATTAAAAAAAAGACAAAAAAAGACGTGGTGATATTCCATTCCTATTTTAAAAATGTGTTTTTAAAAATTAAAACTACTAAAAAACTTGCATGTACAAAATAGCTGATACAAATATTCCTCTGAATTTTTACAAGGGAGGTACGGGAAAGGGACTGAACTATGTAGGTTATTCAGAGGACATGGTGTAGGGGACAATTCGCCACCCCAAGAATAGAGACAATGTCCTCCAAGACGTTGAGTAAAACGAGAAAAAGAATGCCAAGAAAAAGGGCACCTGGGTAAAACAGGAGCGTCAACCACCAGCATTTCCAAGTGAAGCTCAATTGGTCCGCACTCATACGGACGGGCAAGGCTCCGTAGAGGCAGAATTTCTCTAGGGGGTCACCCAGGCCAACTTGTAAATCGGGCAATGGCCCCAGCTGAACCTGCGTGTTAATAGATGACAGCCCTTGCTCTCACCACACCCACTGTAAGTCCGGCCCTGCCAGCTGAACCTGCGTGATCCATGGTTACAGCCTCACCCGCCTTGATCAGTCATTTCCTCCAACCCACGACAGTAGAATGAAAGATTTTCAGACAGTCCTCGTTGACCTACTGGGGACATCTGTTTCGTTTGCCTCACATTCTAATGTCACGGTGGAACAATGTCACCAGTAGAATGGAAAATAGCTCTAGCAGCAGCAGTAATGGAAAACGAGTTGTTTTTAATATAGTTTTTTTCTTATTGCGAAATTTTCTGATGATGGTCAATAAGGGCACCTGTGCGGGTTTTTGGGTCATGCTGCAGTCCAGGACATGGATAGTCAATGTCCAGTTTAACTGAAATGGTGGTTGAAAGACTCCTTTTTCTGGCACTTTTTAATCTGTGGGTCAGACAGGTTTTGAGGTCATTCTGTGGTACAGGACAGGCATAGTCAATGTCCAGTTCAACTAAAATGGTGGTTGAAAGACCCTCTTTTTCTGGCACTTTTTAAATCTGGGGATCATGCAGGTTTAGGGGGACTTGCAAAGGTGTGGTAAACCCAGGACAGGGGGATGGGTTTCCCTGTCCCTTGTTTCAACTAAAATGGTGGTTTCAAGACTCCTTTTTCGGCAAATTTTTAAATCTGGGGGTCATGCAGGTTTAGGGGTCATGCTGTGGTACAGGACAGGTATAGTCAATGTCCAGTTCAACTAAAATGGTGGTTCAAAGACTCATTTTTCATGAACTTTTTAAATATGTGGTTCATGATGTGGTACAGGACAGGTATAGTCAATATCCAGTTCAACTAAAATGGTGGTTAAAAGACTGCTTTTTCCTGCACTTTTATAATCTGTGGGTCATGCAGGTTTGGGGCTCATGCTGTGGCCCAGGACAGGTATAGTCAATGTCCAGTGAAACTAAAATGGTGGTTCAAAGACTCCTTTTTCAGGCACTTTTTAAATCTGGGGGACATGCAGGTTTAGGGGTCGTGCTGTGGTACAGGACAGGTGTAGTCAATGTCCAGTTAAACTAAAATGGCGGTTAAAAGACTGCTTTTTCCGGCACTTTTTTAATCTGGGGGTCATGCAGGTTTGGTGCTCATGCTGTGGACCAGGACATGGATAATCAATGTCCAGTTCAAGTAAAATGGTAGTTCACATCATACTGCATTCTGGCACTTTTTAATTTGTGGTTGATGCAGGTTTAAGGGACATGCTGTGGTACAAGGCAGGGATAGTGAATGGTCTGTGACTTTTTTTCTGTGACTTTTATAACCTAATTGTGTTGCCTAAGATGTAGCATGTATCCAGTTTACTGTTGTGGATGTTAATTCCAGCTTCTCCAGCCCTGTTTGGGTGTAAGAATGGAGGTGTTGTTCCTCTCCCATAGACTTTAATGGTCATCGGCGATAATCTATTATCGACTATCGGAACTCGTCTTGATAATTGACGATATCGACTATTGAATCGATAACGATAGTTGATACAATCGCTCATCACTAGTCATGATTCATGCTGCGGCCCCAATGCTGTTCCGCAGGAATGCTCATGTTTCCCTGGCTCATCCCCATGAGACTCAATTCTCCACACTCCTGCTCCACTTCAGTCCTCTGCTCTGTGCTTGTGGGCGCCGGCTCTGGGATATTTATAGGGCCAGCGTTCCAATGATTGGATAAACACCGAGCACTGTTCTTTTACCTAGAGATCATTTCCTTTCCTCTCTGCCAGATCTTTGGTGTTGTTGTGTTTGGTGACTGCCCTGACTGTATTGCTTGTCCCCGACCACTTTTCTGCCTAGCGATTCTGTACCACTTTACACCCCAGCCGCCACTACAAGCAAGTTGCATCAAAGGGAAGAACCAGGGAGTCTCATGCCACAGAAGACCAACCGAAGTTTTGGAGACGCCTTAGACTCTGCTTCCTGAAGTGGCTAATACCACTGCCTGTGGTGGTAAAGCAAATCCACTCTACATCTGTGACAGTAAGAAATGGCCAGTGATCCTGCGAGGGTGCCTCTATCTTACCTCCAGAGCATCTTGGCTGTAGTGGCCCAACAGAGTCACTGCATGGACCAGCTCATGGATGCTCTACAGAATCTTGCAGTCCGCCTACCTGCAGTCCCACCTGCTCAACCACCCGTGCCAAATCACCCTCCAACTGTTTCTGTGACCCTGGCTGATCTTACGTTGCATCTGTCTCTCTCATCACAATTTGACAGGAATCCAAAGGCCTGTAGGGGGTTCCTCACTTAGTGCTCCATCCATATGAAAATGACGGCACATTGTTCTCTCCAAGCAGTCCAAGGTCGCATCTATTTGAATCTCCTGTCCAGCAAAATTCTGGTCTGGGTCACACACATCTGGACCAAGAGGACTCAGTGACAGCCAATCTCCAAGTATTTCTGGAAGCATTCCACAATGTGTTCAAGGAACCTGGACAGGTGTGCCAAACTTGAAAAGCCTACCCTTCCTTGGCTACATTGTCTCTGACAAGGGTCTTCAGATGGATCCTGCCAAATTGACTGCCATCCTACAATGGCAGTGACCTTTCAAACTTCAGGCCATACACCACTTCTTGGGGTTTATGACCTACTACTGGCAGTTCATCCCTCAGTTCTCTACTGTGGTGGCATCCATAATGGCGCTTGCCAAGAAGAATGGTTACCCCAACCCTGGTCACCAGAAAACTTTACCCCAACAGAAAGAAATTATACTATTGGAGACCGAAAATTGCTGGCCATCAAGTTGGCCTTGGAGAAATGGCGTCATCTGCTGGAAGGTGCTCATCATATAAGGATCATAAGAATCTCCTGTATATCCAGGTCGTACAGTGGTTGAACCCTCGGCAAATCAGATGGTCCCTCTACTTCTCGTGCTTTGATTTTTTGTTACACTTCATTCCTGTGGACAAGAACATCAAGGCTGATGCATTCTCCCTTGCTTCAGACACTGCTGATTATGACTCATCACCTCAGCATATTGTTTCCACCAAGCATCTGATAGCTGCTGCTCCCATTTATCTCCAGTTGCTTTCTCCAAGGAAAACCTTTGTACAGCTTCTCTTAGAAAGAATCTTAAAGTGGGGAGATTGTTCTTTGTAGGCCGGGCATTCCACAATCTGAAAATCTTTACTACTTATATCTTTTATTATTCTTGCTCAAGACATCAAAGACTTTGTTCTCTTCTGTGTCATCTCTGCCCCCAACAAGGCTTTTCGTCTCAAACCTGCAAGCTTGTTGCAACCTTTTCCCATTCTGTCCATTTGTGCAGAGAGCAGAAAGCACATCCGTGCTGTGCGGTGTACGGAACACACTGCTGCTACGTTTCGAAAGTTTCCTTTCTTCTTCAGGCATGCGTACTAGATGTGAGTAGTACTATTTATAGCCAAGACGATTAAAACTACAAACAATACACTAGACAATACATATTTAAAATTAATATATCAGAAACAATTATCTCTGAATAGTTGTGTCAAAATATTACACATCATTTACAGAAAGCACTTTAAACTGAAATTTTCGTTTAACCCCTTAGGGGACAAGGATTCCATTGCATGTATCCAGTATGCCTCATGCTTCAGTAATGTATTAGTCAACATGGTGTTTTGATCTGTCTGCACTTCTTCTAAAATACATCATTTCAAATCGCTAACCTGATTTCCCATATCGTGAAAATTTTTTGCTACAGTGGTTTCTCCATATCTTTTCTTTTCACCTACGGATGTCTCAAGAGTATTCTGGTTCTTAAATGTTCTAATAGAAGATTAATGTTCATTTATACGCAACTTATTTTTTCTGCTTGTCTGTACAATGTATACTATCCCGTAAGGGCATTTTAGTAAATATATTACTCCTTTCTAGTGTTGAGCGATTGCGTTGGCTATCGAGATCGAGCGATAGTCGATAGTCGGCCGCTATCGATAAGGTTTTTTGATAGTGAGCATCGATTATGAGCGATTACCATTGAAGTCTATGGGAGAGCAACAACACCTTCATTATTACACCCAAACAAGGCTGGAGAAGCTGAAATTAACATCCACAACAGTCAAATGGATACGTGCTACATCTTAGGCAACACACTTAGGTTATAAAAGTCACAGAAAAAAAGTCACAGACCATTCACTATCCCTGTCTTGTACCACAGCCTGACCCATAAACCTTTATCACCCACACATTAAAAAGTGCCAGAAGGCAGTATGATTTGAACCATCATGTTACTTGAACTGGACATTGAATATCCCTGTCCTGGAACGCAGCATGAGCCCCAAACCTTCATGACCCCCAGATTTAAAAAGTGCCGCAAAAAGGAGTCTTTCAACCACCATTTTAGTTTCACTGGACATTGACTATACCTGTCCTGGACCGCAGTATGACCATTAAACCTGTCTGACCCCCAGAATAAAAAGTGCCGGGAAAAGGAGTCTGTATCTGTTATGTTTCGTATAATACACGGTATTTTTTTACACCTTTCAATTCACCTGTGGTGACTATAGAATTGCTGTTTTAAGATTTACGTGGAAGCTGCGTCAATGAACAAAGCTGGGTGCGCAAAAGTCAAAAAACACGTATCTGTTATGTTTTCGTATAATACACGGTATTTTTTGCACCTTTCAATTCACCTGTGGTGACTATAGAATTGCTGTTTTAAGATTTACGTGGATGCTGCGTCAATGAACAAAGCTGGGTGCGCAAAAGTCAAAAAACACGTATCTGTTATATTTTCGTATAATACACGGTATTTTTTGCACCTTTCAATTCACCTGTGGTGACTATAGAATTGCTGTTTTAAGATTTACGTGGATGCTGCGTCAATGAACAAAGCTGGGTGCGCAAAAGTCAAAAAACACGTATCTGTTATGTTTTCGTATAATACACGGTATTTTTTGCACCTTTCAATTCACCTGTGGTGACTATAGAATTGCTGTTTTAAGATTTACGTGGATGCTGCGTCAATGAACAATGCTGGGTGTGCAAAAGTCAAAAAACACGTAACTGTTATGTTTTCGTATGATACACGGTATTTTTTGCACCTTTCAATTCACCTTTGGTGAATATAGAATTGCTGTTTTAAGATTTACGTTGATGCTGCGTCAATGAACAATGCTGGGTGCGCAAAAGTCAAAAAACACTTAACTGTGATGTTTTCGTACAATACACGGTATTTTTTGGCAACAAACAACCTGTGCTGACTACAAGATTGCTGTATTGTAATTTAACTGCAAGGTGGATATATTAAAAGTCACAGGTGTAATGGGTAAAATTGAAAATGAACACCTATCTGAAATGTATACTGATAATAAAAGTGGAGTTTTGCAGCTAAAAAAGAGACCTGCAGTTACTAGAAATGATGTGTATCCAATATAAGTTCAGGCATGCCAATATCCAGGAAAATATTTCAATAGCAAACTGTTAATAATAAAGATATTCCACTACAATGTCTGCACTAAGTCTTGGTGAACTTTATCCAGTGTTCTTTATAGATAGAGCTTGTCTGTGTTCGCCCGCGCCCCACCCCCCCCCCCCCCGCTCCCACCGCCGTGAATTTACAGCAGTAGATGCTGCTTTAAAATTCTCTAGCTAACTACATAAAATCTTCAAATCTCTAATCTAACTAAATTGGAAGGATCACAGCTAATAGTAGAGGTTTCTCTGTGCAGAAATAGACTAATTTCGTTGAGCTGTTTGGCCACAGGCAGAGCGCAGGTCCTATCCCTATGAGATGCTGAGAGCCACTGAGGCTGAAACAGGAAACGCTGTTCTATGTAAAACGAGGTCATGTGATTTTTCCAGCCAATCGCAACCATACACATCCCAGTCATGACGTCGCACACACATCTCCCCCTGCTCTATTCTGTAATCTGATTTGCTGGCCGCCAAAATTACAGGAAGCGCCGAAAAAGGCGCGATCTTAATTATCGCATGATCTGGAAATTTCGATCACCATAAAAACCTTGCCGATTTCAACTTTGTCGATAAAAATCGCTCAACACTACTCCTTTCGAATCACAGGTGTAAAACCCTTTGAAGTAAATAGGATACCCCTTCTTAGAGTGGCTTATATTTGGACCCTTTAGAATGGCTGAACAATTGGAACATGACAAGCAGGAAAATGTTCCCTTTTTCTCAGTAGCTAATTTTTCATGTTTACTAACGCTAAGTTTCCTTACGTCAGAATAAATAAAGCGATTACTTAATGTGAATGAAAGTGAGGGGATTGTCTTAAAAATTAACTTTTATTAATGCTAATTAAAATAATAGCCACAAATATTAAAACTCTCCGTAGGTACAGAAAGATAAAGGTCTAATCAAAAAGGTATATATTATATTATAAGACCTAAATAGGGAAGTGCACCATAGAAGACCCTAGAAAGCCCTATTGGTGCTTGTCCCTAGCCTATCCCAAGTCAGGAAAATCGCCCCAATAAGGGCGTTCCTGTCAGGAACCTAATCTACAAAGTCCCTAGAAAACCCATAGTACAGTCCCTACATGTTTCGACCGGTCCCTATAATGTTAAGCCGGTCTCCTCAGGGGACACAAAATTTAGGGAAACAGTATTCAAAATACAAGACTTAGGGCAAAAGTTGAATAATGCGATAGGCAATCAGTTACAATCATATATCAACAACAGATATTTCAGTCTTTACAATATCACTTATCAAGAATACTCCCCCAGATGGTAACAATAGGAAGGCATCCAAGAAACCAAGCAGCACAGTACCTTAATAGTAGTGGTTAATAGCTGCTACCATAGACCTAGAGAAAAGTACCTTACCTCCCTGATGGTGATCAGTGAATGGTATGAGGTACAGTGAGGGAACGTGAGGTGGTCCGTTCTGCATAGAAAGTGAATCAAGAAAAGCTAAAGTTATATCACTGAAAACACATGCAGAGCGTGACACAGAACGTGCTGTCACTCACCACCTAAAAGCAATTCCCGTCACGTCTCTTGAGCCCGAATGCGGGACTCACAGCATCGGCTGTACCACAGAGAAAGAGAGACGCCCGGGACCCGTGAAGTCTGGTTTTTAAGCGCGCTCGTTCGCGCCAACCCTACGTCATCAAAAGCGGGCCTCGGGCTCAAAGAGTAAAACAGAGCAGCGTCCTTAGTAACCGCGCATGCGCGGTACATAGATATCCGCGCTGTCATGTAGGAAGGCTGCTCTGTTTAGAAACGCAGGAGAAATCCTTACACCTACGAGTTAAATTGCAAGCGGCAATTAAATGGCAACAAGGTATATATTTTAACCTAGTTTTTTCCCCAATTTCGGACGGCTTGGACTAATATATGAAGAATGTTAATAGATAATGATTCACTACAAATATATATCGATGCAAGATGTAACGATGGCTCCCGTTTAGATGTAAGAGCTAAAGTCAAGAATCTCATTGAGTCCCAGAGGCACTTTAGTTTTCAAAGTAAAAGTCCAAAAGCACTCCTTTTGGAGGAGGACTTTGTTTCTGTCTCCACGACTATTCGTTTGTATAGACACAATCAATACCCATCCACTTGAGACAAGAGGGATCCCCCCATGCTGAGAGTGGACGTGTCGTGAGACAGATGTTTCACGTCTGTGTTCGAACGTCACCAGATGTTCCCCAACTCTTCTACGCAGTTCTCTTGTCGTTTTACCGACATAGAGCATGCCACAATCACATATAATCAGGTATACCACATGTCTAGAACGACAATTGATGAAATGTCTTATCTGGAACTTTCTAATTCCAGTAGAGTCCTGGATACCATGCCTTTTCCAATGTATTTACAAAAAGTACAGTTGCCACAGGCAAAACAGCCATTTGGTCTCCGAAGCCAGCATTCTTTTGAGGGTGATCTATAATGGCTTTCTACTAGCACATCTGGTAAGTTGCGTCCTCGACGGGATGATATTGAAGGATAGTTTTCAATAGCATCGCATAGATCAGGTCCATTTTTCATACGTGCAATGGCGTCTGAGGATATCCCTGACTTGAATTGCCGCATTGTCATATGTTCCAACAATTCGAACTTTTGGTTCAAACCTCGCCGATATTTTGACCTTTGGGATTAGAAGATGAGATCTATCTTGTGACCATGCGTGTCTATAGGCCTTTCTTAATACAAAGTCAGGGGACCCTTTATCCAAGAAGCGTTGGCGGAGTGCCACCGCCTCTTTGATAAATTCATCAGTGGAAGAACAGTTTCTCCTCAGACGGAGATACTGGCCCCGTGGTATCCCCCGTCTCAGTGGCAGAGGATGGCAACTGTCCCACTGTAATAAGGAGTTGGTGGCTGTGGGCTTACGGTAAATCGTGGTAGATAGTTCACCCATCCGATTTTTTATTATGCGAATATCCAAAAAGGACAAAGTTTGCGGGTCGATCTCAAAAGTGAATTTTAAATTGAAAGAATTATTGTTGAGACTGCTCATCATCTGTTCAAATTCATCGCATGACCCATTCCAAACTACCAGCACGTCGTCTATATAGCGGACCCACAGTGCAATATGATCAGAAAACACTGGGGGTTCATCGCCAAAGATTAGGGAGGTCTCCCACCAGCCGAGATACAGATTTGCATAAGCTGGGGCCATGGCAGTCCCCCTCAGCTGGTGGTAGACCTCCCCATCAAAGAGAAAGTAATTTCTTCTCAAAATAAATTCCAAAAGGCTAGCCACAAAATGGTTATGTCCCCTAACTGATTGCCTCGTGACGATAAGATATTTTCCACTGCCTCTCTACCTCGATCATGAGGAATGGACGTGTATAATGATTCGACATCAATGCTGGCCAGGAAACTATTCTGGCCAACACTGATGCCCTCCAAACGCCATGTCAGACTCCTATTCGGACTGTCTGAGGTACGGCAAAATGATCTGGGAAGGGGCCCCTTCACACAACTCAAATTGCCTAGTACTAAAATGGCTCCTTTAGGAGACATTTCCTGTGTGGACGTATTTTTGAACTTGGTACTGCAAGATTTGGAACAAGTCCAGGCCAATACGTGGAATAACCTTTCCACTATGGAATACTCAGCCCTGTCCAAACTTTCAAAAAGCAAAGAAATCTGTATAAAGGCGTCAGACAAGGGAGGAAACATTGTTGTTATGGATAACTCCCAATATAAAACGATGTGTCTCACGTTATTGTCAGATAGAAATTGCTATGAAAAATTGCGCAGTGACCCTACGGTACAATACCAACAGGAATTGAAAGTACTTCTAACTAAAGCAAAAAACGACGCACTGATAGACCAACATGAGTTTGATTTTTTGTTTCCACGACACCCTCGAGTGGCAACATTTTACGCCTTACCAAAGATCCATAAAGGTTTGGTTCCACTCAAGGGTCGTCCAATTGTCTCAGGCATTGGGGCCCTCTGCCAAAACTGTGGTATTTACGTTGACTCTGTACTCGCGCCATTCGTGGAAGCACTGCCGTCATTCGTAAAGGATACGACTGATATGCTTAGGCGTTTGGAGGGCATCAGTGTTGGCCAGAATAGTTTCCTGGCCAGCATTGATGTCGAATCATTATACACGTCCATTCCTCATGATCGAGGTAGAGAGGCAGTGGAAAATATCTTGTCGTCACGAGGCAATCAGTTTAGGGGACATAACCATTTTGTGGCTAGCCTTTTGGAATTCATTTTGAGAAGAAATTACTTTCTCTTTGATGGGGAGGTCTACCACCAGCTGAGGGGGACTGCCATGGGCAGTTCCTGTGCCCCAGCTTATGCAAATCTGTATCTCGGCTGGTGGGAGACCTCCCTAATCTTTGGCGATGAACCCCCAGTGTTTTCTGATCATATTGCACTGTGGGTCCGCTATATAGACGACGTGCTGGTAGTTTGGAATGGGTCATGCGATGAATTTGAACAGATGATGAGCAGTCTCAACAATAATTCTTTCAATTTAAAATTCACTTTTGAGATCGACCCGCAAACTTTGTCCTTTTTGGATATTCGCATAATAAAAAATCGGATGGGTTAACTATCTACCACGATTAACCGTAAGCCCACAGCCACCAACTCCTTATTACAGTGGGACAGTTGCCATCCTCTGCCACTGAGACGGGGGATACCACGGGGCCAGTATCTCCGTCTGAGGAGAAACTGTTCTTCCACTGATGAATTTATCAAGGAGGCGGTGGCACTCCGCCAACGCTTCTTGGATAAAGGGTACCCTGACTTTGTATTTAGAAAGGCCTATAGACACGCATTGTCACAAGATAGATCTCATCTTCTAATCCCAAAGGTAAAAATATCGGATAGGTTTGAACCAAAAGTTCGAATTGTTGGAACATATGACAATGCGGCAATTCAAGTCAGGGATATCCTCAGACGCCATTGGCACGTATTAAAATGGACCCTGATCTATGCGATGCTATTGAAAACTATCCTTCAATATCATACCGACGAGGACGCAACTTACAAGATTTTCTAGTAGAAAGCCATTATAGATCACCCTCAAAAGAATGCTGGCTTCGGAGACCAAATGGCTGTTTTGCCTGTGGCAACTGTACTTTTTGTAAATACATTGGAAAAGGCATGGTATTCCAGGACTCTACTGGAATTAGAAAGTTCCAGATAAGACATTTCATCAATTGTCGTTCTACATATGTGGTATACCTGATTATATGTGATTGTGGCATGCTCTATGTCGGTAAAACGACAAGAGAACTGCGTAGAAGAGTTGGGGAACATCTGGGTGACGTTCGACACAGACGTGAAACATCTGTCTCACGACACGTCCACTCTCAGCATGGGGGGGATCCCTCTTGTCTCAAGTGGATGGGTATTGATTGTGTCATACAAACGAATAGTCGTGGAGACAGAAACAAAGTCCTCCTCCAAAAGGAGTGCTTTTGGACTTTTACTTTGAAAACTAAAGTGCCTCTGGGACTCAATGAGATTCTTGACTTTAGCTCTTACATCTAAACGGGAGCCATCGTTACATCTTGCATCGATATATATTTGTAGTGAATCATTATCTATTAACATTCTTCATATATTAGTCCAAGCCGTCCGAAATTGGGGAAAAACTAGGTTAAAATATATACCTTGTTGCCATTTAAATGCCGCTTGCAATTTAACTCGTAGGTGTAAGGATTTCTCCTGCGTTTCTAAACAGAGCAGCCTTCCTACATGACAGCGCGGATATCTATGTACCGCGCATGCGCGGTTACTAAGGACGCTGCTCTGTTTTACTCTTTGAGCCCGAGGCCCGCTTTTGATGACGTAGGGTTGGCGCGAACGAGCGCGCTTAAAAACCAGACTTCACGGGTCCCGGGCGTCTCTCTTTCTCTGTGGTACAGCCGATGCTGTGAGTCCCGCATTCGGGCTCGAGAGACGTGACGGGAATTGCTTTAGGTGGTGAGTAACAGCACGTTCAGTGTCACGCTCTGCATGTGTTTTCAGTGATATAACTTTAGCTCTTCTTGATTCACTTTCTATGCAGAACGGACCACCTCACGTTCCCTCACTGTACCTCATACCATTCACTGATCACCATCAGGGAGGTAAGGTACTTTTCTCTAGGTCTATGGTAGCAGCTAATAACCACTACTATTAAGGTACTGTGCTGCTTGGTTTCTTGGATGCCTTCCTATTGTTACCATCTGGGGGAGTATTCTTGATAAGTGATATTGTAAAGACTGAAATATCTGTTGTTGATATATGATTGTAACTGATTGCCTATCGCATTATTCAACTTTTGCCCTAAGTCTTGTATTTTGAATACTGTTTCCCTAAATTTTGTGTCCCCTGAGGAGACCGGCTTAACATTATAGGGACCGGTCGAAACATGTAGGGACTGTACTATAGGGTTTTCTAGGGACTTTGTAGATTAGGTTCCTGACAGGAACGCCCTTATTGGGGCGATTTTCCTGACTTGGGATAGGCTAGGGACAAGCACCAATAGGGCTTTCTAGGGTCTTCTATGGTGCACTTCCCTATTTAGGTCTTATAATATAATATATACCTTTTTGATTAGACCTTTATCTTTCTGTACCTACGGAGAGTTTTAATATTTGTGGCTATTATTTTAATTAGCATTAATAAAAGTTAATTTTTAAGACAATCCCCTCACTTTCATTCATTTTTTGTAATTCTGTCGGGGTTCTAATAGTGCATTTTCTTGTCCAGGATTGGACATTTAGTTAGTTATTCGATTACTTAATGTGCATCCCTTCCTGTAGATAAAACTAGTTTTTTCCTGGAATAATTTTCCATATTTACTATCTACTGCCAAAATATGCCACTGTTTATTAATCACGTGATGTATAAGATTAGAATGTTTAGCGGAAACACTAATAAAATTGCATCTTTCCTATTGGGACTCTTACCAGGCCTGTAGTTAGATTAGTTAGGGCCACAATCTGTGTCAGGCCACAAGCAATCATCCCCAGGAGCAGTACCAGTATTAAAGTAAGCCTTTCATCAGTGCTGTCAGCTCTGCAGCACAATCGACCCATAGACTGACTTTTATTGTTATCTGTGTTCTGGGAAAAGTGGGTATAGTTCATAAGATTGTAAGCTGCTGTGCTATACCGCATGCACAACCTCATCCCCACACAATTGTTCCTGTTTATCAGGATATTAATAGGTAAATAGCAGTAGGCCTTTCCAAGCCCACTGGTAGGTAAAGTAACTGTGTGTCCAGAGAACATTTTTACGGTGGCATGCTGTGCAGCACAGGAGCCTAGAATCACACTTGTGTTTATGTAATTCTGGGGTCTTCTGAGTACACTCATTTTCATATCTCAATAAAGTAAACGTTTGGTTGAACTGGTGTTGGAGTCATTTTCCTTGTTCGAGACGACGTCGGTGCATGGCTCCCGTCCAGAACTGAAAGCATGCCCATATAAACAAAGAGAAATAGTGTGGTGTAAAAAACTATAGTGATAATATTACTAAATATAATTAAATGAGTGACTGAATACAGTGTTATTGTGCACAAATATAAGATTATTGTGTGTTGTCAAGTGATAATTAATAATGTGAAACCAAGTGAACAAAAAAGTGTTATATATATACACAATAAAAATAAAATATACATACACATATATTTTATAATACAAAAACAATAACAACGAGTGACATAAAATAAAACTCATATATTATGAAAAATATATATACCGTATATACTCGAGTATAAGCCGAGTTTTTCAGCCCAAAAAATGAGCTGAAAAAACTCTACCTCGGCTTATACTCGAGTCACTGTCGGCGCTCAGGCGCTGCGATGGCCCAGGCGCCGATAGGGACGCTTCAGCTATATGCGGCTCCTCAGGACGCATATAGCTGAATGCGAGTGAGCGCACAGTGTCCGGGCGCTGCGGTGGTTCGGGCACTGTCCGCGATCCCTTCACCTACATGCGACTCCTCCGGAGCGCATATAAGTGAAGGGATACCACTGCGGGGCACAGAGCGAGCGCTCCCTGCCACGCAGTGGTCTCCGGGCGGTCGCGAGCAGACTCGCGACCGCCCGGAGCTCCCGGCACAGGCAGCGTGTGTCATGATGACGTCATCCGCCTGTGCCGAGAAGATGCAGGAATCGCGCGGGAGGCGGACAGCGAGGAGGCGAAGCGGTGAGGGACACGGAGCAGCGGGGAGCCAGGTAAGTGAATGTTTATGATTTTTTTAAACTGCCTATACCTGCCTACAGCTGGCCCTATACCTGCCTACAGCTGGCCCTATACCTGCCTACAGCTGGCCCTATACCTGCCTACAGCCGGCCCTATACCTGCCTACAGCCCCTGCCTACAGCCGACCCTATACCTGCCTACAGCCGGCCCTATACCTGCCTACAGCCGGCCCTATACCTGCCTACAGCCTGCCCTATACCTGCCTACAGCCTGCCCTATACCTGCCTACAGCCTGCCCTATACCTGCCTACAGCCTGCCCTATACCTGCCTACAGCCTGCCCTATACCTGCCTACAGCTGGCCCTATACCTGCCTACAGCCGGCCCTATACCTGCCTACAGCCGGCCCTATACCTGCCTACAGCCTGCCCTATACCTGCCTACAGCCTGCCCTATACCTGCCTACAGCTGGCCCTATACCTGCCTACAGATGCCTATACCTGCCCTACAGCCGGCCCTATACCTGCCTACAGCCGGCCCTATACCTGCCTACAGCCGGCCCTATACCTGCCTACAGCCGGCCCTATACCTGCCTACAGCCGGCCCTATACCTGCCCTACAGCTGGCCCTATACCTGCCCTATACCTGCCTACAGCCGGCCCTATACCTGCCTACAGCTGCCTATACCTGCCTACAGCTGGCCCTATACCTGCCTACAGCCTGCCCTATACCTGCCTACAGCTGGCCCTATACCTGCCAACAGATGCCTAGACCTGCCCTACAGCTGGCCCGATACCTGCCGGACAGCCGGCCCTACCTGCCTACAGCTGGCCCTATACCTGCCTACATATGCCTATACCTGCCCTACAGCCGGCCCTATACCTGCCTACAGCCGGCCCTATACCTGCCTACAGCCGGCCCTATACCTGCCTACAGCCTGCCCTATACCGGCCCTATACCTGCCTACAGCTGGCCCTATACCTGCCTACAGCCTGCCCTATACCTGCCTATGGGGCCATATACCTGCCTATACCTGCATATAGGGCCATATATCCGCCTATAATTGCCTATGGGGGACATTAAACTGCCTATGTAATTTTATTGGTATCCATTTTTATTTTTAAAATTTACCAGTAGCCGCTGCATTTTCTACCCTAGGCTTATACTCGAGTCAATAAGTTTTCCAGTTTTTTGGGGCAAAAGTAGGTGCCTCGGCTTATACTCGGGTCGGCTTATACTCGAGTATATACGGTATATATATTTTTTTCTCTCTTTGTTAATAAGGTTAGTCCATGATCAGGAATGAATGGGGAGGGTGTTAGTCATATTATAACGGATGCTGGTAGTGGATCCGCTGGACCACCGCAAGCGACGGTGTAAGCCGTACCAGTGGGCGGAATCTAAGTAGAACCCGGTTTTCACCAGAGCCCGCCGCAAAGCGGGATGGACTTGCTGCGGCGGAGAACTACCAGGTCGCCCCACTGGCGTGAATTGCTTGCGGTGGCAGCCTAGGCAGTGCGTGGTACAAAATCGTGAGACATAGGCGAAGTCGGGGACAGGCAAGAGGTCAGTGCAGGCGGCAAAGGTTCGTGGTCGAGAAACAGGAGTGTAAAGGTTCGGTACACGGAAGACAGGCTACGAGGCAGAAGACACTTTCTCTAAAGGCAGTACGGCACTAAAGATCCGGCAAAGGTGAACCGGAAGGAAGGAGGTTAAATAGGGTCACCTGCCAGCCTTTACCAATAATGGGCGTACTGGCCCTTTAAATCCCCGAGAGCCAGCGCGCGCGCGCCTAAGGCGCGGGCATGCGCATACCGGCCGGCCAGGAGGACGAGAGGATGCGGGAGCGTGGTCAGGTAAGGAGGAAGCCGGGACCCGGGCCGTGGAACCGGCAGTAGCCGCCGGGACCCGACGGGCGGCAGCACGAGTGCGCCTCCTGCAAGCCCCGGGCGCGGGGTTGCGGGACCACTCGTGACAGTACCTCCCCCCCCCCCGCCCCTAGGCCTCATCCTCTTTCTGGTTCGGAGGACCCTCAAAACGAGACCGCGGTCCAGGATGTTTTCCTCAGGCTCCCATGATCTCTCCTCCGGACCGAATCCCTCCCAATCAACCAGGAAATGCCGTTTACCCCTAACCGACTTCATAGCCAAGATCTCTTTGACCGCAAATATGTTGGAGGCTACAGTCTCAGGAGAGGGGGGGGGCAACTTTTCTGGAGAAGCGGTTCAACACGACGGGCTTCAGGAGGGATACATGAAAAGAATTTGGGATCCGCATGGTGGGTGGGAGTCGGAGTTTATACGCTACTGGATTAATACGGCTCAGGATTTCAAAGGGCCCAAGGAAGCGCGGGCCCAGCTTGTAGCTGGGGATTTTCAACCTGACATATTTGGCGGACAGCCAGACCTTGTCTCCAGGAGCAAAGGTTGGAGCCGGTCTCCTCTTTCTGTCCGCCTGAGCCTTCATACGGGCAGCAGCACGCTGCAGGGACTGACGAGTCTGCTCCCAAATGCCAGATAAGTCGTGGACCAAGGCATCTACAGAGGGAACCTCGGAGGGGGAGGGCAGAGGGAGAGGAGGGCGGGGATGCCGGCCATATACAATAAAGAAGGGAGACGCGCCTGAAGCCCCTGAGTCCAACGAGTTGTATGAAAATTCGGCCCAGGGTAGGAGGTTGGCCCAATCATCCTGGCGAGCAGAAACAAAATGACGTAAGTAGCTGCCCAGAATCTGATTGACCCTCTCTACCTGGCCGTTAGATTGCGGATGGTATGACGAAGAGAAGTCTAACTTAACCTGCAGTCGGGAGCAGAGTGCGCGCCAGAACTTGGACACGAACTGCACCCCACGATCAGAAACGATGTGCTGGGGCAGACCGTGCAGGCGGAACACGTGAATAAAGAAAAGGA